>CAJPEX010000644.1:4099-89303 GCA_905338405.1 Notodromas monacha
TGAGCCTTGAAGATAAATTGTTCTGTGAGAAAGACGAGACAAAATTTTAGTGCGCGTCGCCAGCAGCTGGCTATTTTTTTGCACTTCTCGTGGGGGTCGAATGACCCCTGGGTTCCAAGAAGAGGAGATGTTCTCCTGCCGATAAAGGATGGTGCCGCCTTTAGCAATTGTTTTTTATCCCAATTTTGGGAGTCTTTTTCTTTTCTTTTCTTGGCGAGTCAGTTTTGCCAATTCGTTCCTTTTGTTTCCAAGCCACCCCAGTTTTGGGGATTCTTTCTTATCTCTCGTTTGTTTCGGCGCATCTCGGGATGCGTCGATTAAATTACATTTTCGGCTTCTTTGGCGCCATCCTTTTCTTTGAGCATCCCATTTCTGGGGATTTTCGATGTTTCTTTGTCGTATTAGTTTTCCGCGCATTCAAAAAGATGCGCGGATTGAATTGCGAGCCGGCTTGTTTCTTTAAGTTTCGATTTTTCAAGGGAATTGTCGAAATAATTTCGTACAGTTGTCAAAAGCCGCCTCCAAGTTCATGTTTATTTTTAAACAAGCGGTGAACGTCCGTGTGTAACACTGGCGGTATTTCGGAAATTTATTGCAGCTAAAATTGGTGTATTAAAATTTTTCAACATGTGTACAAATTAAGTTTCCTCTTTTTCATTTTGGTTCTTCATCACCATAGCTGCTGGAAATTTCTTGAGCAGGTTTTGGACATTTTTTCAACAGGAGGAACTGGGATTAGAGAGCAGTATTCTGCCATCATCTTTTTTCTTCAGCATCATTATCCTCTATTAGGAATAAATTGAAAGATTAATTGTGGAAAATTGGTCACACAATTCTGAAGGATGTCTAAAATTGATTGCATTTTTTTAATTTGGCTGCATGAAAATAATCAAGAGGCACACAGAAATATGACAAGTGTTGTAGGAACACTAGCAAGCCATGCAACTTTTCTTAATGGCATTTTCTTTTCAAATGAATCTTAAGATTTTTTAATGAAATATTGAACAGCTTTTCACATGCCAATCTTGTTTCTTCCTAATTATAGTTTGTTAACCCAATTGCCATCTTTGTGTTCAAGGAGAAAGATGCTGTTTTCCCCCCTGTAGCTGTTTCCTTGTTTTGGTTCCTCAATAATCATGTCATCCCACCTTAGTGCATGATGCTTTTTTTTATCATGTGTACTGTATATACAGTTTCCTTCACTGCCAACAGTGATTGATGACATGCACTGCTACTTCTTTTCAAATATAAAATCCAAGGGAAATATATCTCAGTAAATTCAATGTATGTAGAAATACTTGTGATGCATATATTTGAATAAATTAGCAGTGTATTCACGAGACCCGGAACTCATGAAGAGCAAAGGAATCTCAGTTGCCCTTGATTTATTGAAGTCATAAATACAGTCAACCCCCGTCTAATGGACTTGATTTGTGCAAGGGACGAGTCTGTTAGACAAAAAGTCCTTTACAC
This sequence comes from Notodromas monacha, assembly GCA_905338405.1. Taxonomy (NCBI): domain Eukaryota; kingdom Metazoa; phylum Arthropoda; class Ostracoda; order Podocopida; family Cyprididae; genus Notodromas; species Notodromas monacha. The sequence goes on from CAJPEX010000644.1 coordinate 5,573, forward strand.
AAATTCAATTACATAAAAAATTGAAAATTTCAATTTTCAACACTAATTTTAAACCAAAAGAAGTCTGTACGGTGGATTTTGTCTGTTGGGCGGTAGGAAAAACTGCTTGCAGAGCTGGTCTGTTTGGAAAAAATCCCTTACATGGGAGGTCTGTTAGTTGGGGGGCCACTGTATTACCACCACACTAAAACATTCCCCAGAGTTAATTCAGACTTGATGTGGTCTGATTGTATAACTGAATATATCCTGTAAATTTGACTTTTGACAAAACCATATATGATTAATTTGGACAACAAGAAAATAAAATGCTAATGTATTCCCATCAATTGATCTTCTTTCCAGTTTTTTGTTCAATAGTTAAACCTCAATAACATGAAAGCCATATGAAAAAGCTACCTGTCAAAAGTAGTTGCCAAAGTAGATCATAGATAAGTTCATTTGAAGTTGAACTCCTAAAATAATTTTCGAGTTTTACAAATAAATTTTAGAAGTTCAGAACATTCTTAAGTCGTAGAAGTGAATTGAATGACAGAGAAATTCAGACTGCATGGACTTCAAATAGTTGATAGATATTTTATCATCATTATTATTTTTTGTATCATCTCACGAATCTGCTTTATATGCTGGTCATGTCAAACCAGGCATGGTTCCAATGTTTGTTTTTAAAATATGAGTTTGGTTTAATATGACCTGATAATGTTGAAAACTTGGAACTTTTTCAAAGGCAAAATGTTCACAATTATTCTAAATTTTAGATTTTTGCTGAATCTGCTATTATTGCACACACTGATGACGATTGGTCCAGAACAGGATATTTTAATTGTTGTTGCTGTGCACAATACTGTATATGAATATGGATAAAGTATTTTAGAAAACCAATGAGTTTCATCATCAAAATTTGAGGTATTTTTATTTGGCTTCCGACTTGACAATATCACAATAAATTATACTACTGTATATCGTATTATCTTATATCATATCATATCATATTATACACCCGGAAAAATGTTCGAACATCTCGCTCCTAGTTATTCATACGCTGACGACGTGAAATACGGAAGTTACGTAACGGTTCCATCTAGTTGATAAATAAGAATGATTTATCTGTGCTTTCTGATGGATGAGATTGGTTTCGAATTTACATGAAGTCGGTCGCTGATGATTAACGGAGCGGTTATTTACCCCGCGGTGGGCAGGGGGGCTGTACAGATTGGGGATTCGTCTCGTGATATGGAAATCACCTCGCATGGATGAATTTATCTTGAATATTAAATAAGTAAAAACCGACTGTCTTGCTTATATAACAGGGGCCAAGAGAGTGCCGGGATTGTTACCTCCGACGGCAGCGAAGCTGAGCTTAAGCTCCACAAGGGTCATGGTCTTGTCAGCTCAATTTTCTCCGAGGACCTGCTCTACAAGCTTCAAGGTACACCTAGGAACCTCGTGGATAACTTTCGGGAGTGGGTGATTTGATTCATGCTGCGTAGATGTCGCCTGAATCTCGTCCGCGGTGATATTGCAGAATACGGAAGAAGTTCCCCAGTGGGGGAGCTATTTTTGCTGTGACCCCACAGTAGGTGCACACCAGGGTCACAACTGGAGCATATGGGATATTCTGGGGGTACAAGTGTGCACTCCTGTAATGTGACCCCACAGTAGGTGCACACCAGGGTCACAACTGGAGCATATGGGATATTTTGGGGGTACAAGTGAGCACTCCTGTAGAGGAAATTTTGCTACCATTCCAGGGTTACGCTTGATGCACAAATGTGAAATAACAGGACCATCACACAAATGCACCAACTGTAACCTTGGTGTAACTTAATTGTTTACAAATGTGACCCTGAGTAATCCTGGTGTGAACACACAATTGGTGCACATTGGGGATATGCGTGTGCAACAGAAGAACTTTGGTACACTTCAAGTGCACAACAGAGTCACTGTGTAGAATTATGAACAAATCCCCAGTGTGCACCAATTTCCCAACTTGGGTTGCCATTGGCGAAGTTGATGAGTTTAGGTTTCTTTTGACTTTTTCAGCTCAACGTTGGAACATGGATTCAGTTGAAATATTATTTCATTTCAAAGGATTTCTTTACATGAAATAATGTTTGGAATATTTGTTACAAATTTGGTTCGGATCAGTATTTACGAATCAAAACTCTGAAAACTTTATGTTAGACGTGCTATGGGAAATAAATTGTGGATCTTCACAAATTAATGCAGAGCATTTCCAATCAATGCAAGCAGCAAATTACTTCAATTATCCAGAGCCTAACAGCGTGTAAATCTTTTAATGAATTTCCATGATTATCTGACTGACTTCTGATTTTCTTTTCAAGGAAACTTGGGCATTGGTCACACCAGGTATTCCACTGTTGGAGGTCATCAAGACAACAGCAATGTGCAGCCATTTGTTGTTCACACTCAAGAGGGTCCAGTTGCTGTGGCTCACAATGGAGAATTGGTCAATGCAAAATCCTTGAGAAAACTGGTATGATCCCAAATTTGACCATTTTCAATGCTCATGTTTTTGTCAAATTATCAACACTGTTGGAAATTCTTTATTTAAACTGCATGGAAGCCTTTGGATAATGCAGGTTCTTTATTTATTCATATGTTACATAGGTTTTGTGAATATTCAAAAATGAAAATTTTTCAGAGATGTTCCTAAGATCTTCACATTTGTCCATTATTATCTTCTTACCCAATTTTCTAGATAAAAGTTTTGCCTTGGATACAGCATTTCCACAGAATTTGCAGATACCTGCTGCATGGTCCTACAATTACCTTAATCACCATATTGGATAGTTGAAGAACATGTTCAATATTTTTGATGAACACTCAAATATGTTGTGCCATTTTTTGTAGGTTTATTCAAAAGGAGTTGGTCTGGCAAGTTTGTCAGATAGTGAACTGATCACCCAGTTGATCTGTCTGCAACCAGAATCTTCAGAGAACAACTAGCACATTGGGGATATGCATGTGCAAAAGAAGAACTTTGGTACACTTCAGGTGCACAGCAGGGTCACTGTGTAGAATTATGAACAAATCCCCAGTGTGCACCAATTTCCCCACTTGGGTTGCCATTGGAGGGGTTGATGAGTTTAGGTTTCTTTTGACTTTTTCAGCTCAACGTTGGAACATGGATTCAGTTGAAATATTATTTCATTTCAAAGGATTTCTTTACATGAAATAATGTTTGGAATATTTTTTACAATTTGGTTTGGATCAGTATTTATAAATCAAAACTCTGAAAACATTATATTAGACGGCGTGCTACGGGAAATAACTTTTGGATCTTCACAAATTAATGCAGACCATTTCCAATCAATGCAAGCAGCAAATTAGTTCAATTATCAAGTGCTTGTCAAGCGTGTCAATTTTTTATTGGATTTCCATGATTATCTGATTTTCTTTGATTTTCTTTTCAAGGAAACTTGGGCATTGGTCACACCAGATATTCCACTGTTGGCGGTCATCAAGACAACAGCAATGTGCAGCCATTTGTTGTTCACACTCAAGAGGGTCCAGTTGCTGTGGCTCATAATGGAGAATTGGTCAATGCAAAATCCTTGAGAAAACTGGTATGAGCCCAAATTTGACCATTTTCAATAGTTCATGTTTTTGTAAAATTATCAACACTGTTGGAAATTCTTTATTTAAACAGTGTGGAAGCCTTTGGATAATGCAGGTTCTTTATTTAGTCATATGTTATATAGGTTTTGTGAATATTAAAAAATGAATTTCCAAAATGAAAATTTTCAGAGATGCTCCTAAAAAATTCTAATTTCCTAATTTTAATTCTAATTTTCTAATCCATTCTAATTTTCTTACCCAATTTTCTAGATAAAATTTTTGCCTTGGATACAGCATTTCCACAGAATTTGCAGATATCTGCTGCATGGTCCAACAATTACGTTAATCACCATATTGGATTGTTGATGAACATGTTCAAATTTTTGATGGAACACTCAAATATGTTGTGCCATTTTTTGTAGGTTTATTCAAAAGGAGTTGGTCTGGCAAGTTTGTCAGATAGTGAACTGATCACCCAGTTGATCTGTCTGCAACCAGAATCTTCAGAGAACAACTGGCCAGACAGGATCAAAACACTGATGCACATGTCACCAATTTCATACTCTTTGGTCATCATGCACAATGACGCCATCTATGCTGTGAGAGATCCTTATGGAAACAGACCTCTGAGCATTGGAAGGATATTGAAGAATGGCTCAGTTTCAAGGAGTTCATCCTTCTTGTTCAAAATGCATGAAAATCCTGACTGTAAGATGAATGCCTTAGTTAATACAATTTCTAAAAAAAGTATGTCATATTTTTGTGGTGTTGAACAGCTGCACCTGCAACCAATGGAAATGCCACACCATTGAGCCCAGATACAGAGGAAACTGAAGCTTGGGTAGTGGCATCAGAATCTTGTGCCTTCAGGGCTGTTGGGGCAGAGTTTGTGAGGGAAGTGGCCCCAGGTGAAATGGTAGAAGTGTCCAAGTATGGTCTGAAGTCAACCTTCCCTCTGGGTGATGCAACACCAAATCCCAGCTCCTTGTGCATCTTTGAATATGTCTATTTCTCAAGGCCTGATTCATGGATGGAAGGTTTGCATCTCCCTCACTTCCACTGCTTCATAAACCAATTTGCTCAATGGCTCTTTCCAGCAAAGGTTGAGAAACATAAAACCTAATGGGGTGCTATCATATGTGATGTAGTGCAGTTTTTTCCCAACACCAGTGGTCCACAGACCAGTCTGCAGAAGTTTTTTGCTGGTCCCTGGGAAATTTTTGGTACTTTCCTGTTATCTCAGTACCCATTTTTCTTTTTCTTGTGAATTCAGTATTTGTTAGGTTAGGTCAGGTTATGTTAATTGAAAGATATTTGTAACTAACATAACCTGACCTAACCTAACTTTACGTAACTGCCTCCCAAAATCAGTTTCAGCAGAATGCGGAAAAATTAAATTCACAGTTTCTGGTAGGTGCACAGAAAGTAGGTACTCAGATAACAGGAAAGTACCAAATTTTCTTCAGCATATAGTTAATTCATCAAAAGTAGAAATGAAGTCTTGTTATCTTTACCTGAACATTTGGAAAGCCAATGGCAGTTGAAATTATCTGATGAAAAATAAAAGTTGGCTTTGCTCCTAATAACATTTCAGACAATTTTCACCTGCTGAAATGAATAATTTTACATTTTTTCATTCTTAGAAACCTCTCTTCAAGCCCACCCTTTCTAATTTTTTGAAGACTTCCATTATAGCTGCTTCAGTCATTCTTAATGTAATTTCTGAAAAAGAGCAGAAACTATAAAAATACCTGCCATGAAGTTTTTCAAGTGAAACTTTTTTGAGTCAGCAAAAATTTTACTGAAATTTGCGTCTGCAGGCCCAAAAAGGTTGGGAAACTCTTAATAAAGTTTATCTTTCTGTGAATTTATTTTGCACCATGACTTTACACTGCTGTTCAATTTTTTTCAGTTTAATTTGTGTTTAGAGGTTCAATTATTATTTTGTGATTACTATATGTTTCTAAAGGTTTGTGGGCTTGAATTCATGTTTTCTTCAAAACTCTCCCATTTTTGAATCCTTTTGCATCTTTAATTTCCTTCATTTTATTTTTTTCTGTCCTTTTTTAAACAGGGCAACAAATTTGGGGTGTTAGAAGAAGGTGTGGGATTCAACTTGCAAAGGAATCGCCATGCAAGGTGGACCTGGTGTCCACAGTTCCTGAGTCTGCTACACCGGCTGCCATGGGGTTTGCAGAAGCCTGTGGTATACCATTCACTGAAGTGTTTTGCAAAAATAGGCAAGTATGCTGTCAACTTTCACTCCCTGATCAAAACCTAATTTTTAGACCCTTTTCAACAGATATGTGGGGAGAACCTTCATTCAACCAACCACCAGAGCCAGAAAAATTGGCATTGCCAAAAAATTTGGTGTTTTGTCAGAAAACGTCAAGGGGAAAAGTGTAGTCATCATTGATGACTCCATCGTCCGCGGGACCACCATTGGACCTATTGTTAACATGCTTAAAGCTGCAGGGGCAACTGAAGTAAAATAGTTGTGCTAAAATTCTTAAGCGCTATGTTCTGAAACTTGACATTGTTTTTGTAGGTTCACATCAGAATAGCCTCACCTCCCATCAAGTTTCCATGCAGAATGGGGATCCACATTCCAACCAAATCTGAATTGATTGCCAATAACAAGGAAGCTGATAAATTGGCTGAAGAAATTGGTGAGAATTTTTAGTTGAATAAACACTGGGGATTTGGTTATAACAAGCGAAACTGGTTTCAATGAAATCTTCATTAACTCAATTTTTGTTTGTTTTTGTTTTTATTAACTTAATTTTTGAATTCCATTGTCCTGGAAGAATTCCATTTTATTATTTTGGAGGACAATTCTTAGGCCAGTGTAATTAAACTGAACAAATTTGAAGTTTTAAATTTAAATTTTTGTAAATGTGGGTATCTGTTAACAAAATGCACTCAACTATTCAATAATTTGAAAGAAAATTTAAAAAAGGATTATTTTTCATGTGCACAGGTGCTGCAAGTTTGAAATATCTCACAGTGGAAGGGCTGGTTCAAGCAGTGTCCTCACATGCAAAGCCTCAAGGAGCGACACCTACGCCTTTTGCAGTGGCCTCAAAACTGAAATCCATCTCTGAAAATGGTGCCATTCCCAAGTGTCTCAATGGTGCCAGTAATGGTTCAGGGGAGAATGGCAACAATAAATGCTGCAGCACAGGCCTTTCAAGGCAAGATTCTGGTGATCCTCAGACTGCTGGGTATTGCACTGCCTGCTTGACTGGAAAATATCCTGTGGCTCTGGAATGGTGAACTGTTCATTTCTAGGAATGAACTTGTCATGAACCATGACTCATCAAATCTCTTTTGTTACAAATTCTACAAATTTTCCTTTAAAATGTTTTTTTTTGGATGACTGGTGTTTCAGAGAGATGAGTGTTGAGTGAAACTCTTGACTCAGCCTGTTGACTAGGGCAAAAAAAAAAAAGTTTCAGGACTTTTATTTTTGGAAGATGGGATCTGATGAGAAACCTACAGTACCATGTTTGAGGGTTTGTGGAAGGACAAATCACTTTGCAGCATTCCCTGGAGTGTGGCTGATTCTTTGATTGGCCTTTTCTGCCTTATTCCAAATTTCGCGATTCCAATACAGCAATGCATACTAACAAAACCAGCAGCAAGACTTATTTTGTACGCTTTGTATGTGTCTGAAAGAAAACCTTCATAACTCACTCACATGTAATACTGTATTTGAAAATGTTGCATCAGCACTTGCATTCATTCAATGCTGAAGGGTCCCATTTTTAGAATTAAGCAAAGTTTCTCACAAACTTGAAATTGAATTGATTGGAAGTTCTTTTAAATCTTTATTTGAGGTCAGAATTGATTGAAGGTTAATGAGATCACAGATAAATGATGATTGACCAAATGTGGTGCTTTTATTCAATCCTCATCCTCAAGTAGTGGTGTCCATGTTGGCATGCAGTTTTCATTGACCAAAGCTGGAGTACCACCATATGCTTCCTGTAAATTTTGTATTATGACCAGGTCTAGCCAACTTGAGGTTACATTCTTAATTCATAGCAGAATGCACAAAAAGTTACCTATGAGAATGCGTTTCTTTTATTTTATACAATTTATAGGATATACTGTATGTCTACAATTGAGCAAAAATTTCATAGTGGGTGTTCATAATGATTCAATCATAGTGTTATTATCCTGAAGTCAGTTGTTTTTCATGCTTATGTAAACAGTGAGACTCCCACATGATGGCATGATTGGTGCATCACAAGTGTCCTTAAGTCAAAATGTCCCTAAGTTGAGTCTTGTTTTCCCTTGGACTTACATTGTAAAATTTTTAATTGGTGTTTCATGGAATAAACATTCACCAGAATTCCTCAAAAGTAAAGGAATATCTTTCAACTCAATAAAAGTATTTAGAGCATTGAATACTGCACCTGCAAACTGTACAATGAAATATGGGCATTTTCTGTATAAAAAAAAAGTGACATCAGAGAGAAGGAAGCCCCTCTATGCTGGGTAATTCTTTAAAATTGGCTAAATAAATGGGAAAATCATGAGATAAATGCCAAAAAATGTTTCTTACATTGATCTTAGGACTGAATGTATCTGTTTCTTGTAATTTGGATTGATAAAAGTCACTTTTCATGAAACTTAATTGAAATTTTAGAATGCAATGTCTGCATGTCAATTCAATGTTTGCATGTTGGTAACTTTATTGGAAAAGAATTCCTTTTATTGGAAAATAAGTGTCCAAGTGTCAAATTGCCTGCATGTTGAGGTGTCTGCATTTTGGGATCTCACTGTACTTATAAATGTTTGACCTTTGTGGCATCTTATGCATCAGCAGCCACATCAACAAAGTAGCGCCAAAATGTTCCATTTGTTGATAGCATTTTCAATATTTTTTTAAAACTCCAAAAATCATTACTGGAGTCAAACCTCTTCAACTTATTCAGAGGGACCCATAATAGTTTAACAAAATGTTTTTGATTCAAATGAATTAGCATTTTTCTTGGATGATGTGGGGAGGTTGAAGAATGCAAGAAAGAAAAATTAGCATCTTCTGTAACTTGAACTGCTTTGTAACTTCAGTGTGCAGGATGCCAAACTTACAGGAATGGGTTTACACCAATTAATCCAAAGTCACTCACTTCCTTTCTTCAAACAACATCAATAAAGTCACATCTTAAATCCTTGTGGGTCTCTATGATACAAAAGAACAGGCTGGAAGTTTGTATATTTGATTTATAGGTTTTCAGTGAGAAAGTATTTGAGCCATCAGGGGTGTTAAGAATATGTTTTTCTTGATGGAAGTACATCAAGACAAAGACAATAATAATAAATTACCTTTCAAGATGGCAGCTATAATTATAAGTCCAAGTGTGTTATTGTTGAAAAACATTTCAAAATATTCTTGGGTGAAGTGTGCAGTTTTTGAGGCGTTTGCGTTTTTTTAATAACATTTATGAAGTGTGAAATTTGCACCATCCCTGACAAACATTGTTGATGGATCCCTCTGTGTATAGACAAATTAAAAATGTAATACTCTGTACCTCAGTCCACAGTCAAATGTTTCCTGCATGATGAACCAAAATAAAAATTTAAAAAACCACATGTGTTTAGAGAAGTATATCTTTCCTCTCCAGGAAAAGCAGAAAATCAGAAGGACAATTGAAATTTCAATAAATATTCGACATACGCCCGGATCCGATATTTCGCAAATGTATAAATCACCAATTATAGTCAAACCGCATGGCAGTAGCAGGCAGAAGCTTAAACGGAGTAGTTGTTGCCGCAGAAAAGATGGCTTTCACAGTAGCTTTCAACACACACAGGCAACAAGTAATCGAAGTCTCAGCCACACAAGTACTCATGAAACTCAAAATATCCTTGATACCCACGCCAGTCCCTGTTGGGCACGGAACACACTCGAGACCGAGAGAGCCACCTATGTCAGAGATGTTAAACGCGGAGAACCCCGGCAACGTGATGTTCTCCAGGCCAGCCCTAGATGTCGTTGCATGCAGAAGCATCCTCGCGCATGACGTCGACCTCAACGCAGAGCTGATCCCGAATGCTTCTTCTTCCGTGATGTCGTCGGGGTCTTGGATGGACGGGAATCTTCGTGCGGCTCTGCGCAGACAAAATTGCAATTCCTTCATGGACACTGGCACGTTGACATCTTCTTCTTCGTTTTCGTATTCCGCGTCTCGGGTCTCCCTACTTTCGCCGCTTTCCGCACTACGGCGTTCTTCCATGCTGTTATCATCGGGTTGCTCCACGCTGTCGGCGAAGTGGAAAATTTGAACAGCGGGCATCATCGTGTCTACAGTCACCATCGTGTCTACAGGTTGATGGGGGTTCATCATTTGTGGTGCACCTTGAGACCCTGTGGCGGTTGTGTCCATCATATTAAGGGACCCTGCTGAGTTGGGCGGCGCCGCCATGACTCCTGCAAAGAGCCAGCAGCCAACGAACACAAGGAGACGCGACATCTTTCTTCCTGTTCGGATAACAACAAGAACACGGATAATCAGTAAAAAAACATACAGTAAAAGCTCATTACAACAAACAACATAAAAAAATGTCTCAGCATAAAAAAGAAAAGCTCAAATACCAGCAAAAAGCCCATGTATGATAGTGTTGAAACATTCAGTGTTCCCCAACCTTTTTGGGCCCATGTACCATCAAATGTTTTGCAGACCGGCGAAATTCCAAAACAATTCTTCAAAGCAGTATATTTTCTTTCAATTCGTCTGACTTAAAAAATGTTGTATTGAAAGTTTGAAACACATCATGGCATATATTTAAAAAGTTTCTTTTTTTTCAAAAATTAGGCAACAATCAAGAAAGAAGCTAATGTAAAGTGGAATGTCATTTTTAAAAAATTAGAAAGGGGGGCTTGAAGAAAGAATTCTGATATTGAAAGCTTAAAATAATTATTTCAGCAGGTGAAAATTGTCTGAAGTGTTATTAACCCTTGGGCAGCAGTGCTGGGATTTATTTGCAAAATTTTGTGCCAAAAGGCAAAAAAAATGAAAAATCAGGGATGATCAGGAGGGAAAAAGTCCTGTAAAATCCCAATTATTTTTCTTTTTTGGCCGAAAAGTTTTCCTTAAGCTTGGTTGCTGCGTGGAATTTTTTCACATTCCTTTCATAAAATTAGCATTGAGTTTCAGATACAATGGGTTACCTTCCCTAGATTTTTCTGGACTTTGGCTACTCAGCCAAATATTTGTTTTGGTGGCCTTTGGTCAAACCAAAATGAGCAAGCATGCAAAAATTTCCTGGCACTGCCTTGGGATGGAATTTAACCCATATAAGCATCCAATGGTTGATGGAAGAGATAACTTTTATTCTTCATCAGATCATTTAAACTACCATTGCTTTTCAAAATTTCAGACAAACTTGAAAAATTCCATTGCTAATTTTGATAAATTTTTCATGCTAAAGAAAAGTTCCCACGCATATACGCAAAAACAATATCAACACAATTATCTTCAAAGGAGAGTGCGAAAATTAGAAAAATGAAAATCTCTTCCATTTGTCTTGATAGGACATCTGATTATAACCCTGAAATTTTATTTCACAGAAGACATACTGAACCTTTTTTAGTTAAGTTTGTAAGCCATTTCTTGTCCTAATTTAAAACTTTAAAAAAGTATGCTCAAACATTTCCTTCAAAATAATTTAATGGAAATGAAATGATAGAAAAACCTGAATTTTAATCTCAACACATCACGTCAATGTGGAACCATTTAAGCCAATAATCAGTTCATTTCGCCAAATACAAATAAAACATGTTGTTACTAGGGAATATATTTTTTAATATAATTTTAATTCTACATCCTCATCTCACAATTCTTGAGGCAATAGTAAAAATTTGTGGAATAATCACGAACTAATATATGGTTACTGGTTTGAATAAACTGGAATTAAATGAGATGATTCACTGATTTTCCGAACTGTTCATTTTTTTAAAGATTGCCGATGACTATATTACTTTGAATTTTTACCCCCTAGATCAACTTGCCATCTTGAGAGTAATGCATGTACACTTTTCAATACTTCAGTGTAATTATATTAATTACAGTAGGCTTGTGAAATTTTTCAAAGTTCGACTTATCAAAAAATGCTTTTTGACTGCGGAATAACGGGACATTTCTGGGATTTCCCCTTGAAATTCTCATCATGGAAATTAAACTTTCTTGTGGAATAATATTTGTACTGTTGAAAATGAAACAAAAATTGAACGAAAGGACGGAATTCCGAATGTTTTTTTTTTCTTCGGAAAAACTTGGGAACGCAAACTTCTTCACTCCGTCAAGCAGAAAAACACTGGAAAAATTCGGTTGACTACTTTTTAGGTATGCTTATGCAATGAGGCTTGATGGAAGACTGAAGCTTCAACAGGGCTTGAGGAGGTTTAGCATCTTGCCAATTATTCCAGAGAATAACAAAATTTGGTTGACAAACAGCAAAGGGTAGGGGGAGGGATCTGGTAACATATCCCTAGTGAGAGCATGTCCCAATGGGACAGGATATTTTTCCTTTGAGTACATTTCCAGTTCCAATGAGGTACTCGGAATCTTTTTTCATTATGGTCCATCTGCATTCAACAACAAAAATAGTGGTTTATGTCCCCACATAATTAAACTAATGTGGGATGCATTTTCTTTTCTTTAATTATCCATATGCAGCTTATTTTTCTGTTATCCATTCTGATGTGATGGAATGTTTTTGGATGAATGTGGGAACATTGCTTGAACTGCGTGAATGCTGAAAAGCAGAAAATAAAGCTTGCTGCTCAATTGAATTCAAAACTAATGTACTACTGGAGGAGTTTTGTTTTGCCAAATTTTTATTACAATTAATTTTTTCAAACCATTCCCCAGAAGACTGTAAAAAACAAAAAATGTGCATGTTTTAGAACAAAATTGAGAATTTGATATTCCTCATCTGCTGCATGATATTGAAGTAATCATGACAACTCCAACTCATAACCATCTGAATTTCTCAAATTATAAAGCCAAGAAAAGGCAAAAACAAGGGGTCAGAAAAACATTTAAACTTTGGGAGGTTTTTGGGTACTTCCCTGTTATCTCAGTACCTCCCAAAATCAGTTTCTGGGTAATCAGTTTCTGAGGTGGTTAGGTAAAGTTATGTTAGGTCAGGTTATGTTAATTGAAAGATATTTGTAACTAACATAACCTGACCTAACCTAAGTTTACCTAACTGCCTCCCAAAATCAGTTTCAGCAGAATGCAGAAAAATGAAGTTCACAGTTTCTGGTAGGTGCACGGAAAGTAGGTACTGAGATAACAGGAAAGTACCGGTTTTTGAGTTAGGGAAACAAGCCCTTTTTGATGTGTGAAAAATAGAAGAGTTGCAGGAAATTGTAATTGGTGAGATTCTGGGTCTCAGATTGCTTCTTAAATGACAGGATGATGCTGAACTTGGATGCATTGCAGGGGTTTATTTGCCCAATTAGTCTCTCACTTCCTTTCAAAACATATAACAATTTTACACTGATTTTTGCACTCCTATTTTCTTGATTTTCAAAACATTCTCAGGTTTAAAGTTGAAACTCATTAAAATTTGCCCATTTTTGGGCCAGAAAAATGCGTTGTATGGAAACATTTCTTAATTGAATCATGTTTTCCACCTATGAGCTTTTTATGCAGATATTTCCCTGTGTCCTGTTCAGCAAATTAAATTTCTTGCATCTAAAAGACAACAAAAATTGTCCAACTGTAAAATGGAAAATCAATTTGATGATTGGCCTGCCTTGATTTGTTTTGAATAAGTTCTGTATAGAAACTACTGTATTGACTTATTTCCAGTAAATCTGGAGATTTTTGTCAAAATCAATAGTGCTTCTGAAAAGAAACTGTCTTTTTTCCCCTCATAAGGCGATTCTCACATATTTTTTGGAAAGGGTCTCGCGCAAAACAGACGTAAAAAAAGCGGCGCAATAAAAATCCTTCCCTTGGGACTCTTTGAAGTGACGGACTCACAGTGAAGAATTGTTTTTGGGTTGAATCTTCGCACATCTTCAGATGCCTCAACTGCTGATAAACCCATTCGGGTTGAACGCAAAACCCTCCACAGGTCAACAACACAGAGATTCAATCTCCCCACGAAGGTTCAAGTCCGCATGATGATGAATCAAGTCAGTCCTTCTCGGAACAAAAAGCTTTTCCAAGAATATTTTATGAGAGAGGTCTGAAAATTGTTTCGGAGAAGACCTTAACAAGGACGACTACGTCCGTTTAATTACAGTTTTGTAAATGCCCGGGAATTAAATACCGTTTGAACAACTTCGATGTCGTAAAATTAATCGCGTCTTAATCCTCTCAATGTACACCTAGACTCCCCTTTTTTTTTTTTTTAGTCAGTTTTTAACAGATACGTCCAAATTTTAACGCGGCCATCTTCCACGATGCTGACTTGCTTTTCCGGGTTTTTTTTACGAGTGATTTAAGTGAGTTAAAAACCCCAATGAAAACACTGGCAAGGGTGTTCTTCTTTTAATTCGTGCGTGATGAAAGGGTAGTTTCCTGGGGTTCACGACAGATGTCATGGCCTTCTGGCAATGATGCCTCCAACGAGCCTCGAGGTGATCGTGGGAAACCTGAGCCAGACGGCGTGCTTCGGCCCGGAAGCCGCCGGAGTTCGCAACATGTTGGAGCCCGGAAGACCGGAAGAAGTTGCGCAGGAAGTGAGTCCGGAAGTGCTTCCCGTAAACCAGGAGGAGGAGGAGGAAGAAGATGATGAGGAGGGGGAGGAGTCTTTGGAGGGGTGTCGCCGCAGGACCGGAAGTGATGCCGGAGTGGATGTTTTGCAGCCCATGAACTTGGTGTCGCATTTCCGGGGCTGTGAGAGGCAGGGACATGCTTTGATGAGCACTGCACTGAATGATGCTTCCAGGACTGTGATTGATGTTCAGGCTGTGGTTTATGATGCCTGGAAGGCGGCTCAAGCTGGGGTTGAGGCACATGCCAAAGTGAATTTCAACTTCTTTAATTTCTTATTTGAACTATTTTAATTTTTTTATAAATTGAGAAAAATAAAGGAGGGCACAAACCAACAGCAGTTATGAAGATGCAGTCAAACATCTTGTCTAAGTTAAATTTTGAGGGAAAAGCAAACAATACTGTATCAACTTTGTGAGGTTTCGAGTTGAAGAAAAAACCCTTTTTGTTGCGGGGGGGGGAATTGTTGAATTTCAAGAAATTGTATTTGGTGAGATTCTGGGTCTCAAATTGCTTATTGAATGACAGGATGCTAAACTTGTAAGGAGGGGTTCATTTGCCCAATCAGTCTTCAGAAGATTTTTTATTGATGTTCTCTTTCTTCTGTCAAATAGCCAAAAGTCTTGAAAAAATTTGAGCTATGGAGGTTTTAGTGGAAAAGCCTTTGAATTTGAAAGGTTTTCAATGGATTGTTATCCAAGGGGATTCAAATGGGGGCTTGAAACAAATCCCACTTATATGAATAGGTATTTGACTTGAGGAGATTTGAGTTATCTAGGTTCTACTGTTTTTACTGTACTTGAAAATATTTTTTCACTAATTTCTATGTTTATATATGGTATATTATTATTTTTTTTTTCAAAATTAGTTTTTGGCATATATATACATACAGTATACAGTAAAACCTCATGGCAACAAATACGTTACAACAAAATTTTCAGTATAACAAACTTTTTTTCAAGTCCCGGCAGAAATCCTATAGGGTACATGTTATAAAAATCTCATTACAACAAACTGGCCAATTCCAGTATAATAAACTTTTTTGAGGAACATTCTATCAATTCCCAATGAATAACCTCTAATCTATGCAGGCACAGTCTCACATTTCCCATTTTAAATGTGACTGGTGACTGGTTCTTGCAAAATATGGTGGAATCAAGCACAAAAATTCTTCTAAGTTCACCTGAAAATCCTCTCTTTCAAAAATTATTCTTCTGTTAGGAATGATAGGTGGTTAGACTGAAAGACAAATTATAAGAATATTTTTTTAAAGAATAAAATAATTATAGTAGATTAAAAAATTAATCTAAAAAACCACATTTTTAAACAATACTGTATCAACTTTGTGAGGTTTCGAGTTGAAGAAAAAACCCTTTTTGTTGCGGGGGGGGGGAATTGATGAATTTCAAGAAATTGTATTTGGTGAGATTCTGGGTCTCAAATTGCTACTTGAATGACAGGATGATGAACTTGAAAGGAGGGGTTCATTTGCCCAATCAGTCTTCAGAAGATTTTTTATTTATTTTCTCTTTCTTTTGTCAAATAGCCAAAGGCCTTGAGAAAATTTGAGTTATGGAGGCTTTAGTGGAAAAGCCTTTGAATTTGAAAGGTTTTCAATGGATTGTTATTTAAGGGGATTCAAATGGGGGCTTGAAACATCCCACTTATATGGATAGGTATTTGACTTGAGATTTGAGTTATCAAGGTTCTACTGTTACTTGTGTATGATGCAAAAGTGCACAACACATAGGTTTTTGGCATGAAATTTTTCCAATAATGTATTTCCTCAGAAGATGTGCACTCCAGTTAAATGGTTTAAAATCTTTTTTTCCACTAATAGATATTGGGTGAAAATTGATATTAAATATGGTTTAAAATGGTACTTTCCTGTTATCTCTGTACCTCATTCCTAGACCGCACTACCATCAGACAAATGTTTAGGACGAGTTCAGAATCATAACGACCTACCAGAAACTGTGAATTTTATTTTTCTGCATTCTGCTGAAACTGATTTTGGGAGGCAGTTAGGTAAAGTTAGGTTAGGTCAGGTTGAATTGGGCATAGGGAATGAATTTTCAAAATATTTTTTCACTAATTTCTATGTTTATATATATGGTATATTATTTATATTTTTTTTTTCAAAATTAGTTTTTGGCATACAGTATATATATATATATATACAGTAAAATTTTGTTGCAACAAATACCATTACAACAAATTTTTCAGTATAACAAACTTTTTAAGTCCCGGCAGAAATCCTATAGGGTACATGTAATAAAAATCTCATCACAACAAAAGCCAATTCCAGTATAAAAACTTTTTTGAGGAACATTCTATGATTTCTTGATGAAAACCCCCTAATGGAGGCAGGCACAATCACACAGTTCCCATTTTAAATGTGACTGAAGACTGGTTCTTGCAACATAAGGTGGAATCAAGCACAAAAATTCTTCTAAGATCACCTGAAAATCCTCTTTCAAAAATTATTCTTCTGTTAGAAATGATAGGTGGTTAGACTGAAAAATTAGCCCAGCAATACTCATGTTAAAGAGGGTTTGTATGCTTGGAAAACCCTATGGAAATGTAAACATTTTTAGCAATTTTGGGAACATTCACCCTTAAAAATCTTAGCAGGAATTGTTTTGAAAATCTTGGAGTCAAGAAAATGTGCTAGTATTTACCTTTTATTCAGAGTACAGTATCTGTTTTTTGTTATCAACAATTACATTTCTTATTGAAGATCAGTTCTTAACTCTTGAAAAACATCTGAAAAGGCCACAAAAGGAAGATGTTGAACATGTGAAGGTCTAATTTGAAGAAAATCTTCCAATCGGTCAATAATTTTCAGAATCTCAAATAATTTTTTACAACAAACATTTTCTGAAGTCCCCACAAGTTTGTTTTAATGAGATTTTACTATATATATATAGACAGCACTCAATATAGGCGTTATTCAATGCATTATTTCTGAAAACTTGAATCCTCACGCTTCACATGCAGGTTCTGGAAAGGGTTCGTTCCCTGGAAAAAGATGACGCCTTTGGGCCTGTGCTCTCACTTTTGGAAGAACATTTGCGGAAAATCGTGGAGCAAGGCGTGCAGGTGGAAAAGGCCATCAAGGCCCTGGTGAGAGTCGGAAGAAA
This sequence comes from Notodromas monacha, assembly GCA_905338405.1. Lineage (NCBI taxonomy): Eukaryota > Metazoa > Arthropoda > Ostracoda > Podocopida > Cyprididae > Notodromas > Notodromas monacha. The sequence continues at coordinate 23,037 of CAJPEX010000644.1, forward strand.
CTACGGCACGTCCTTTTCGCACGCTTTCAAGGACGTGAAACGGCGAGAAATTGAGACTACCAAGCTGGAATTGGCACTGAATCACTCTCACGAGTTCATGAAGCAACTCAAGGATGAGTGCACCAGGGTTCAATTTGACATGTCCAGGATAAAGAGCGTTTCGCAGGACTTTGAGTTCAAAGCCAGGCTGAAACGGGGACGAAGGGAGCTCATGAGACAGGTTTTCAAGAATGATTTCTCCTGTACATGATATAACCTGTATATTTTTGTAATTACCGTATTTCATGCATGCCACTCATCCCCCAGAGAAATTTGGACCAATTAGTGCTTTTTTCACACTCTGGTATGAATTTTTTAGAAAGTTGATTCAGCACATCATAGTAGAATCAGCTGGCATAAACCCACATACTGTCATTGTACCCTTTGCTGATTGTCCTTGGAATTTCTGACGCTTATGAATTTTTGAACAATTTTCCCTCATGTTCTACGCTTGTTCTATTTTTTTTTTTACATGTTTAAGACATATTTTCAAGGCACTGCATAACCAAAAAAAACTTTTTTTATAGCCAATTTCCCACTCATTCCAGTATATGGTCAAAATGTGTTATGTAACTTTAAAGATGAAAATTTTGTTGAGTAGAATTTTATGTTTCAGATACTTGATGGAAAAAATTTACCTTTATTTGGATGATCAGTTTTTTTTTTAAATAAAACTGCAAAACTTTTTGAGGGTCCAATGACAATAAGGTGTTGATGCAAAATGTTCCCCAATTTATCTCACAATTCCTTGCCCAGAAGATTTCTGTGAATTTCAGCAGTATTGCGCAGAATATATTACAAACCAGTATTCCCCAGCTCAAACTGGTGTTGGTCCATAGCAGTCCATTGCAAATTTTCAGCAAAATAAATTTATCAAAAGTAGTAGCAATGAAGTTAGAAATTCTGGAAAGACAATGACGGTTTAAATAATCAGATGAAAAAAAATGTTGGCTTTTTCCCTGATAAAACTTCAGACAAATTTTCAGCTCTTGAAATTATTTCAATTTTCTTTGAGAAAACTTTCTTTCAAGTACAGTACACATTCCTAATTTTTGATGACGTTCAACTATGCCTGCTTTGCTGGTTCTTGACATAATGTTTGCAAAAAGTAGAAACTGTTCAAGTACCTGCCAATAAAGTCTTTCAAACAAAACGTTTTTGAGTTTTAAAAAATGTTGAAAACCTTGCAAGTTCCCACAAAATTGTATGGAAATTTGTTAGTCCACAGACCCAAAAGGGTTGAAGAACACTGGTATTTGTTTTTTTTAATTGTATGATCAGTTCCTGTCTTAAATGCATAGCTTTAAAGGGTGGTAATGACAAGGTGTTCTTCTAAAATGTTTCTGACTTTACTCACAACCCCTAGCCAAGGAAAATTCATGTGCAATACAGAAGTATGCCATCCATCCAACTCATTCAGCAGCAATACAGTACAATATTAAAGACTGAGAAGGTCGCCAATTTTCCTTCCCAAAAATTATTTCTGAATGCTTCAGCAAATATGCCCCGTTTTCTTGATTGAAAAACGCCCCAAGATGAATTTTCTGGGTCTTTCAGAGTTAAACAACTGAGCTTCAACTGAATTTTAAATGCTTTTTTTACAGGCAGATAAGTACGAGTGCCTGAACCAGCGATACCAGGCCAAATTTTCCGAATTTTGCGCATCCGCTGAACGCTTTTTGTGCCACAATGCACGTCAACTCATTGGACTGGTTGTTGGACTTCTGACTGCACTGGAGACCCACCACAAGGACTTGGCGAGTTGCCACGAGAACGCTGCCAGCGCCCTCAACCGGAAATCCCCGGAAGCTCTTTTGGCAGAGTTTGCCACCAGTGTCGACATTGACTTGCAAAACAACGAGCTGCCATTGACGGACTCTGAGTGCTTGTCCCTGGAGAATTTGGTTGATGACAGTGCTGTTATGACCATGGCTGCTTGGGAGAAGGCTTATGATTCAGAGAGGTGAAAAATATATAATTCTTAAAATATTTGTGTTCCTATTTTGATTCTTTTGTGAACACCAAAAATTGGAAAGGTGTTTGAAGTGATGTATTGGAATATACTATGTGTGGGAATCTTGATTGAACCCTTGTGAATGCTGAAAAGTGGTAAATAAAGTTTTCTGTTCATTCATTCATATTATAGTTCAGAAATTAACTAACACCTGATTTTGTGAGGGCTACAAATTTTAATGGTGGATGTGAAAAATAAGGCAGAGCATTACTGAGTCCTGGACTATATCTGAGACAAGCTTCTCCAACATTATAAAAATTTAAAACTGTTCATTCAACTGCCAAATAAAACAGTTCAGTGCTTCAGAAAGTACAAATGTCAACTTCAACAAGATGGTTGTATGAATTTTTACTGGTGGACTCTCAAAAACAACCTGGTCTACCCTGCCATTCTTGGTATAACTTTTTTTTTCAGTGCCAGCCCATAGCGCTCTCTATTGCTATCATCTCACTGAAATTGCAGACCACAAATTGGAAACTTGAATGTTTCCCACGCAAAAATAAATTTGAAATGGTTTTCTTCTTTTGTAAATTACATGTATTCAGAGATAAATTACCCCTACATTTAATAAATGTTGGAGCTGAAGTCTTGTACTGCATTCTCCAATGAAAAATAAATAAAGCTTCTTTATGTAGCAAAACTACATTGTAAACTTAAGTAATGCTGCTTATTTGTTGCACTTCAATTTGATGAGCCGCTGAATTGCTTGCTTTTATTTTATTGAATGAATGAATGAATGAACAGAACACTTCATTTGCCGCTTTTCAGCATTCACAAGGTTCAATCAAGATTTCCACACATAGTATATTCCAATACATCACTTCAAACACCTTTCCAATTTTTGGTGTTCACAAAAGAATCAAAATAGGAACACAAATAAAGGTTTAGTTGAGTGAACAAATTAGAGAGAATCTTTCATGAGAAATCATATAAGGCCAACAGTTTATCTTGATCCTTAAAGATTTCAGAAAGGGTCTCTTCTTTTTTTTTGCGTTATTAGCTTTGCTTATCTTGAAATGGCAAACTTGTTTGTTATATTGTTATTTTGATTTTTTTTCAGGAATTCGCCGGCGTTGAGCAGGTCAAAGATGGCGAGTCCCAAGAACTCGAGGCCCGAGACCCGTCGCACCTTGTCGCACGTCCCATCGGCGCCCATCAACGTCATTTATCAGCAACCCCCTCAGGCAATGCGGCAGCAAGTGGCGGTGGGCGCCACTGCTGATGCCGGGTTCATCAGATCTGCCAGTGGATCTTGCGTTGCTGGGGGCAGCAATCCCGCTGTTATCTCTATGATAAGCACTGCTGCTGCTGCTGCTGCTCCTGGGACCAGCACTGATCAACAAGTCCCTGCTGATCCTGCTGATAATGCTGGGCCTGGTGAAGAGGCGAGAAGTGGGCAAACCACCACCTCTGCTGCTGCTGCTGCTGGTGGTGGTGGTGGTGGTGAGTTCCCTGAAAGAAAAAAAGAATGCTGATGATCATTGCTATTTGGCAATAGATTCCTGTGAATTGGGGCCTTTTGTCTCATTTTTTAGGAGAATAGGCCTTGATTTTTTTTAAACACAATATTTTTTGGTGATAAATATTATTCAAAGAAGATTGAATACTGTACATTCAAATTGTTTTTTAAACATTTTTCTGAGTTTTGTCCAAAATTTCAATTTAAGGTTAAATACTGTACATTGCAATTCTAAATTACAATTTCATTTTCTATAGAGGATACTGTATTTGAATACTTTACTGATAACAATTAAAAGATTCAACCATGTTTTTTTCATCTAAGGAGCACATTCCATTGCATATTGCATCAATTCAGCAGTGGGGCCTTCTGCAAAAAATAATACTGTAATCTGTTCCAGGATGATTTTTTTATGTGAAGCAGTTTTCAGTAGAAAATGATTTTGTTCAAGTTTTGTTGAAAATTTTGTCTGAAATTCTGAGTCTGAGTTTTGCAATACTGTATGTTATTACTGTGAAATCTCAGGTAATATGATTTCCTGGGAATTCCAGGCTTCAACTTCTTTTTTCCTTACACATACATACATATACATTACTCAAAATTTTCTGATATTCTTTGAGGTTTGGTCCATGAAATCGGTTTCCTCTATAATTAATTACAACGCAGTTTTTGACACTGCTCAAATCTTGAGTTTAGCCAACTCTATTTTCAAAAACATTTTCTATTTTTTCCATTACAATGTTTTACCTTCACTTGATGTTTATTTAAATTATGATCGCAGGATTATAAAGCTTACACTGGAGAACACTGAAAGAATTCCAGCTTTAAATCAGGGTTTTTTAAATGTTATGTCTGGGTTTTTCTACTTTTAAAACAAGCTACTGTCGTAGGGTTCATGTACCACCTCCCACAGGATTGCCAACTGGCCAAATATACCTTTTGATGAGGGTCCTTTTTTTTATTCAATGCTGTGAATACTGTATGTTGATGTTCAGTTACCATGAGGTGCCCCATAATCACACTTAACATTAGATAAAAAAAACTAAAATATTTGTTTCATAAAATATTGTTACAACACAGTCTTCTTTTCAGAAAATTATATTTTTCAGATCCGTGCAGTATAGCCAAATGTGTGTGTTCAAGTTTCCCCAACTTTTTCATTTCAAGTTTTTTGAATCACACTGGCTTCATTAGATATTAAAGAGAATCTACCTCACTTTTATTATTTTGGAGACAGTCCATGAATTTTATTCTGGAAAGTGGTGAATTCTTTGTTTTTAATTCGATATGAGAACGCTTGATTTTTGCTTCTTTTGTCAACAGGTTTTTTATCATAATCATCTCAACAATGCGGTTCTTATAAAATAAAAAATATTTCTATTGAATCTTTTGGAAAGGAAATGCGTCACCGGAAGCAATGAAAACGTCAGCTCCATCTGAGGTCAGATCAGCTGCAGAATCTGCTGGGGCAAATCCCAGTGGTGTCCAGAAATTCCCAAAATTGGCCACTGATTTCATTCTGAATGTCAAATTGGATACGAGTGCTACATCAAGCCCGACCCCAAGTGCTGAGCCATCAGCACCCCAATCCCCCGAACCCGAAGAACCCAGATCAAGCAGGGAACCCGGTACCCAGTCACCAATGTCTGCCTCTAGGGACAGGTCTGGTGGGTGCGTTGTACTTTGCCCCCTGCCTGTCCACAATCCAGTGCTTGCCAAACCTCGGCATGCCAAGAAAACTGGGAAACATGAAGGTTTGATCATCCACCACATAAAAAAAAAGTCTACCACCACACAATGAACTTCATTTGTGCAACAGGCTATTCAGTTGTATGAAAAGTCTGTTATGCAAATTCAATTGTTTAAAGAACAATTTTTTTTAATTTTCACAAATAATTTTAAACCAACAGAAGTCTGTTATGCAGATTTAGTCTGTGTATGTGCAAAAATCCATTGTGCAGGAGGTCTGTTGTGAAGGGGTTGACTGCATGTACAGTACAATCTTGTTACAACAAATACTATTGTGTAACAATCTTTTTCAGCACATGTACTTTTTCTCAAGCCCTGGCAGAAGGTCCATGCATAGAGAACATTATGAAAAATCTTTTTTCACAAACTTTCCAATTCCAGTACAACAAACTTTTTTGAAACCCAATTGGGTACTTTCCTGTTATCTCAGTACCTACTCTCCGTGCACCTACCAGAAACTGTGAATTTCATTTTTCAGCAGAAACCCAAAGAAAGCAGAAACTGATTTTGGGAGGGGGTTAGGTGAAGTTAGGTTAGGTCAGGTATGTTATGTTAGTTACAAATATCTTTCAATCAACATAACCTGACCTAACCTAACTTTACCTAACTGAATCAGTTTCAGCAGAAACCCGAAGAGAGCAGAAACTGATTTTGGGAGGCAGTTAGGTGAAGTTAGGTTATTTGTCTGGATGGTAGTGATGTAGTTCCTTTTCTCTTCAACTAATGTGATTAACTAATTTTTCATTGCACAAATACTGAATTCACGAGACTAAGAAAAATGGTTACTGAGATAACAGGAAAGTACCCAAAATTGTTTCTCAAGTCCTGGCAGAAAGCCCATAGAGTACATCTTGAAACAATCTTATTATATCAAACTTCACAATTCAAGTACAACTTTTTGCAAAATTTTTAATTGATTCTCCAGGTAGAAATGCCCTAAGGCAGGCAGTCTTAAATGTATGATCCCAAATGTTATTGACTGGTTCTCTTGGCATTTTTAGAAGCTGTTATCAATGAAAAACATACTTCCAAGTGAATGATGGTTCCACACATTATCCTCTAAGAATGAAGAGATTGCAACATTATCATCCTAGAATGAAGAGATTGGTGCTGCTGGTAGAATGCATGATCAGCCCTATTTCAAAAAGATCACTGCTTTTCAAACAATAATAATCTGAAAATGCCAACAAACCTAATGATTCAATTGGTTATAGACAGGTATAATGTGAAAACGTTTTTCCAGTCATTAGTTTCAAAAGTATCAGAATGAATTCTACAGATTATTCAGATACCTATGCGAGGGTTCAATTATGAACCCGTTAAAACATCAAATGCAATGTTTTCTACATCTCATTCAACAGTTTGCCTCTCTTGTCTGTAGGTCAAATTGCAGGGCAGAAGTCAAATTGCAACTTGACCTCCCAGCAAATTCTTCAGAATAACAAACTTTTCTGAAGTCCCCAAAGCGTTTTTGGTAACAAGATTTTTTTTTTCTGTACAGTATGTGATACCAAATTCTCAGAATAAATAATATTCAATTCCCCAGGTCGTCTGGGTAAGAAAAACTCTTCTCTCATGTTCATCAACACCCTGCAGCGCAAGGACAAAATGATGGTCAGAGGTCCCAGCAGGAATGCTTCCAGACCAAGAGACTACATTTACCCACTCTTTGATTTTGAGCCTGATGAAGAAGACCTTTTGACTCCTTCAGTTATCAAAACCAAGCCTGGGTCTTCTTATCCACACAACAACAGAAGGAGGAGACTGGCTGAGAGCAGCTGCATGAGAAGAGAATCTGGAAATGATTATAATCAACAGTCCAGTCTAGATTTTGAATACTTGCCTCAAATGTTTCCTGCAGGGTATTACTTGGCACCCAGGTGATTTTTTCATACAGGTGGTATACCTTGCAATTTGACCTCTGGTAATTTCTTCATCCTGTAAATTTGATTGTTGAATTGGCTGGGAGGTCAAGTTGTAATTTGACTTCTGCTCTGCAATTTGACCAACAGAGAAACACAAAATGTTGAATATGATGTAGAAAAACATGGCATTTTATGTCTCAACTGGTTCACAATTGCATCTGATCATAACTATGCATTAGGGTCAAATTGCAGGGTACCACATGTATCTCTTTTTTTAATTAAAAATTATACAATTTTTTTAACAAAGGGGTAAAAGTGAATTGAGACAACCCTTGTTGGACTTGAAAATGAAGCCTAGGAGTCAAAAACATGCCCAACCTTCAGCCAGCATTTGCTCTAGCAAAGGAAACGCCTTTCAAACAGATTCACCAGCGGATTCTGCTCACCCTGAGCTTCTCCATGAGGCCTGCAGAACTGAGCCTTTCCAGTGTTGTCCTGCTGACCAGAACAATAACCCTGTTAAATGCATGCATGCAAAAGGTTGGGAATTCCAGGCAAACTTTGAGACAATATTATGTAAGTCCTTCATTGTACAGAAAATGCTGAGAATGTAGTGTTAGCTGAGCTGTCAAAAACTGGAGATACTTGTGATGTCTTCAGCAGTGGCAAGTCTTGTCATGAAGAAGCTGCTGTTAAGCAAGGGTGATGCTTTTGACACTTAAACTCAAGAAATTGAGTGTATCTTAATAGAGATAAACTGTTGATGCAATTGTCATCAGGTCAGATGAATCTGTATCAGGAAATGTTCTGAGAGTCATTATAAGAGAAGAATTGGACAACATCTTGGACAAATTGAAGTACAGGGCGAAAGAGAAGAATGGCAAGTCTAGGAAGCAAGTTCGGGTATCAGTTTGTGCAGAAAATATTCTGGAGGCATGTCTGGATGTCAACTCAACTAAGTCAAGGACCAGTAGCAACCCAGACTGCACAGTTCCTGTGCTTGCTACAGCTGATGGTACAATGCAGAACCCTAATTTATAACTGTCCTGTCCCACAAATTACTTCACAATCACCAGTGGCCATAAAAAACTGCATACTTGCTTTAATAGCACTGCAGAGTTATTTTATGTCAGTAATAATGTTTTTCTAGAATTTTTGATTTTAATATTTTTGAGAGTTTCTGGAATCAACTGCATAATTTACTGAATTGAACAGCAAACTTTTTTGGACTGCAGATGTACCCATTTTAAGCTGTCACTCTAAATTTCCACTTGATTCAATTAAAACAATTTAAAAGTTTGAAAATTGCACAGGACCTTTGGAACCAACCTCTACAAAGAAAATTATTAGCTTCAGCTAAATCTTTTTTGAAATAAAAACTATGAGCCCTCACCAGAAATTTTAAATTTTTTATGATTCTGTGTTTGGGAAAATTTTCCTACAATGCTTATTAAAAGCTTAGTACAGTTTACTCCTGCACAACAGACCTCCCACACAATGGATTTTTGCACAACAGACTGCCTGTGGAGGTGGTTTTCCCTTCTATTTAACAGACTAAATCTGCTTAACAGACTTCATTTGGTTTAAAATTGATAATAAAAAGTAAAGAATATGTATACAGTGAGACCCTGCAATTTGACCCTAATGCATAGTTATGATCAGATGCAATTGTGAACCAGTTGAGACATAAAATGCCATGTTTTTCTACATCATATTCAACATTTTGTGTTTCTCTGTTGGTCAAATTGCAGAGCAGAAGTCAAATTACAACTTGACCTCCCAGCCAATTCAACAATCAAATTTACAGGATGAAGAAATTACCAGAGGTCAAATTGCAAGGTATACCACCTGTATGAAAAAATCACCTGGGTGCCAAGTAATACCCTGCAGGAAACATTTGAGGCAAGTATTCAAAATCTAGNTACTTTTTATTATCAATTTTAAACCAAATGAAGTCTGTTGAGCAGATTTAGTCTGATGAACAGAAGGGAAAACTACCTCCAGAGGCAGTCTGTTGTGCAAATATCCATTGTGTGGGAAGTCTGTTATTGGTTTTCCATAATTTAGACTACAGTATAAAGTTTTTCTCCAGCCTTGCCAGGAGAAACAGAGGGCCAGAGCAAAGCTCAGTGGGTGTTTTCAAGAGACTCAAAAAGCTTGGTCATCACAGGAACTCTTGATGGATCTAGCTCAAAAGAATCCAAGTTTTTGCGCCTAGTCAATATTCCTTGTGACAAGCCCATTTCTGACCAAGAGAACAAACCTTTGGCAGAAGGGGATGCAGCAGAAATTCTGCATCTGCCCTCAGGAAAAGCCATTACTAATGACAAGGACTGTGATGACGATTTGAGACATGTCATCAAAGAAGAATTGGAAAGTCTGCTGAACATTTTGAAGGAACAAGGTGGTGGTCCTTCTTAGAAAAATTCAAATCAGCATTTGAAATTTTTATTTATTGCAGTGAAGAAAAGATACCAGGCAAGTGCATCTGAGAGAAGTGAATCAGATAAACATGTTGCTTTCAGTGTAAATTGTGAGGCCCAGTCTGCAATTGCTGCTGATTCAGGGGGTTTTGATGCAGTTCAAGAAAGTAACCCATCTTTTCCACATCTTCAGGAATCTGTGAGTCAGAGTCCTCTATTGAAGTGCAAAAATATTTATATATAAAAATTTCCCATGAAGTGTTGAACAGTGACCTTTTCTTAAGGAATTAAAGCAACCTCCTTCCTTGCTTTTTTCTGGGGACTTTCAGAGTGGATTCAATTTTTCAACAGTAGCATGATGACTACAGTACAGTATTTACTTTTTTTGTTCATTACTATTCTCTTTTCAATTTAGACAGAAGATGTTCTGCACAAGTCTATCTCCAATGAAAATTCAAAAGCTGCCAATTCAAGCAAGGCTGAAGAGAACCACAAGGAACCAAAATCATTCAGGATATGTAAGCCCAAGCCAAGTAAAGCACAATTGAAACCTGCTGGTCTGACTCAGTTCTGGTGGGATGATACATCATCTCTCAACTCAGTACCAATTGTTGGCATGAATGGTGGTCAGCCTGTGGTATCAAGTTTCAAACTGCCAATTCCCCAAACCTCAGCTGAAGCATTCAGTGATAATGTGTCTGTCACATCCACGAAGCGTCCATCCGTGTCCTCAACTGATGATGAATTTTCCATCACTGATGGATGTTTGCAAGGAGTGAATTTACCCAGTGCTGCAAGCATGTCCATCCCAATGATAGACAATAATGACACAATTCCCATTATTGCTAATATCAAAGAGGTGGGGCTTGAAAAACATTCTGAATCAGCAAGAAGATAGAAAATGTTTCATATATCACAGGTTTTCATCAGAAGGGAAGATGGTTTTGAATGTCTGGGCTCCATAGTATTGTCACTGTCTTCAGAGTTGGCAGAGCTTTTCAAAGAGGAGTCCAACAATCCTGAGGCAACTCTTAGCTTCAAACTTTTCAAAAGCCATTGTCATGGCAAGAAACATGTATCCTGGCCAGGGATCCAAATTGCTGAAGGGATTGTTGAGCCTATCTCTGTTGTTCTTGGTGACAAACCAGAGGATGATTCAAAGTCACCAGCTCTCACTTTTTCATTGAACATGAAAGCACTTGCAGAGTATCTGGCAGTGGTTGAAAAATTACAAAACCCAGGAAATCATCTTACTGGCCTTCAGGCAGGCAGACAGACATTTTGTGTTTTTGAATTGGTCTGAATGATTGTTACTGAACTTTTCCAGGTTGCAAGGTACAAGATATCCACAAGCACACTCAGAGATTGGCTCCCTGTCACCCTGGAGCAACATTGGGACAGACCTAAACCAAAGGTGCTTCAGGTTGTGCTAGGAACCCAAGTTTCATTCGTTGGATTTGCAAAAGCTCCAAATGTTGATGTTGGATGCATCAAGCTTTCTATTGTTTTTAGTGGAAAAGTTGCTGCTGTTGATGATGATCCTAATAATCCTTGCAGGTAATTTCAAGTCACTCAAGCATTTACATTTTTTTCAGATCTGCAGTTGAATATTCTTACTAATGGCTTTTTCAGGTGTGAGATTGGTGATAACAGCAAAGTTGTTACCTGGAAACTGGATCCTGCAGAGTCTCAAACAGTATTAGCAGCTTATATCACCCTGGCAACTGTTTCTTCCAAGCCCAAATTTTGTGAAGTTGAGTTCCAACTGCCTGATGCTTCAGTGGCTGGTTTCAACATTGATCTTCTGAATCCAGCATATTCCTTGTGGGACAAAAAGATGCAAGTTTCAGCTATGAATTATCATTTTCCATGTCCCAGCCTTGGGAATGAAGTGCAAACACAGTCCTCAGTCAACACCATGGGAAAAGTTGATGATTTGGAGACTTCTCTTGAGGCCTGATATCAATCTTTTCTGCAAAAGGGCTAATGCTCTCTACCAATGTTATACTTTTTTTCTCATACCCTGAAATTCTTGTTTGTGGTCATTTGTTTGTTGTTCCTGAAAATACAACCATCCGGTACAGTCACAAATAGCGTACATATTGGAGGGCCTTGTCATATGGACACCCTAATCTGCAGACAATTTGACTCATTGATTGTAACACAAAGAGAATCTTCATGATATGAGAAAGATGTTGTCCTCAAAAAATAAAAAATAAGCCAAAATTTCAATTTAAAAGGAAATTTTATTTTTTGGTTGGTGCCTCATGGACAAGTGGAACAAGTGATATGGACATAATAAAAATAATTTTCTTGTATTTACCTTAATTCCTTCCCCAAATGAACAGTGGCAAAAAGTAGAATATGTTTGGTTTTTTGCCTTTTAGCGCTCATTTATGTTCTTTTGCAGAATTATTTGGGCATTGAATTTGAGAAAAACATTTTTTAAAATTCACAGAAACTTCTTGAAATTGTTGCCGAAGAGGTAAACTGATCAATTATAAATTTATATTCAAAGTCAAAGGGAAAAATTTGACCCAAGGTGAGGACACACACATAAGTAATTACATTTGCATTTTGGAGCCCTATAAGTGGTTCCCAGAATTTTGGGAGATGAATTTTGGGAAGTTGATGAAGGTTCAATTCAAATACTTCTAATTTAAGAATTAGGCTCCAGTTTTTTTCTGGAAGAGCTCATTTATTATTGCCAGCACAAAATTATCCAAATGGAGTCAATGGTGGATCAGCAGAGAAAGACCCATGAAAGTTTGATTTTCAAGGCCAAATTAGCTGACCAGGCAGAGCGATTCAATGAAACTGTTGAATACATGAAGCAGGTTGGACAAGAATAGCCAGGTTTTTTGTTGTTTAAAATTCTATAATTTTTGAAATATAGGCTGTTTTGAATGGACTTGAGCTGTCAGTTGATGAACGCAATTTGTTGTCCATTGGATACAAGAATGTGGTGGGGGCTAAGAGATCTGCTTGGAGAGTCATTGTTTCTTTAGAACAAAGAGAAGCAGCTTCAGGATCAGCAGATAAGGTTGAAATCATCAAGGAATACAGAAGACAAATTGAATCACAACTTGAAGATTCTTGCAATGATGTCTTGAACTTGCTTGAAACACATTTGATCAAGAAGACAACCCTACCTGAATCCTTGGTACACATTTTTAACATTTTTTCCAGCAGATAAGTTTGTCATATTCTATTTTTATCATCCCAGGTGTTCTACTCAAAAATGAAAGGGGATTACTACAGATATCTGGCTGAAATTTCCAGTGAAGAAGAGCGGAAAGTTGCTGGAATCAATGCCAAGAACTCTTATGAAGAAGCAAAGGCACTTGCTGTTAAGTGTCTGGCACCAGTCCATCCAATCCGCTTGGGACTTGCACTGAATTATTCTGTATATTACTGTGAAATACTCAATGATCCTGGCCAGGCTTGCAAAATTGCAAAGGATGCATTTGATGAGGCATTGGCAGAATTGGATGACTTGGGAGAGGAGTCCTACAAGGACACAACCCTGATCATGCAATTATTGAGAGATAACCTAACCCTGTGGAACACTGAGAGCAATATAACCCATGAGAATGAAGACTTGAAAGTTGCTGATGCTTCAAAGGATGAAGACAAAGTTCTCCAGTAACCTTCATTCTCTCTTAATACTTCAATTTTGATTCTGAATATACACATTTTCAAAACTTCATCAAGGGAAGGCACTTGTTTTACTAGATTACAGATCATGAGTCTTTATGACAAGTTGCCTCTTGCAAGTATATACAGATATTGTTGTTGAAAAGCCATGAAAAGTTCCTGGAAAAGTTTGTTGCCTTTGCATGGTAAAGAGATTAAATGATTCTCTATAGGATTCTGAATTGAACATTTACTCTCATACTTTTACTTTACTCAAGTTATAGCCCAAAGGCTGCTTCAGCAAGTTAAAAAAAATGGGTGGCAAACCAAAAGGTGACTATCCCACAATCAAAGAAGTGATCATGGATGCTCAGTTGACAGATGAAATAATTGTTCAAGAGGTTATCCCCACTCCTAACATAACAAATGCTATGTCATCACTGCCACCTAACAGTGGGGAAAAGCTGGTATTGACCAAGCGCACCCCAAATGGTCAATTTTTCATTACTGAGATCCCAAAGGTTGAGGAACCAGCACATGTTCTTCACCAAGCAGACTTGTCTAATCCCATGAGCTGTGGTGCCATCTGCAGCCTTCCTTGTGATGAACTTGAACATGGCTCTTGCTCATTATTTTCACATGAGTAAGTTATTGTGACCTATTGTCAGTTGCATATTTGAATGATTTTGATACTTGAATTTCAGTGATCTACATGGATTCAAAACACACACTGCTGTCCAAAATCTTGAACCCAGGATGAATGGTAAATTATTTTCTTAAATTTATTTTGGGCTCTTTTGAAAGAGAGATTATGCATATATTGAATCTGGTGATAACCTACCACATTCCCAAAACTTTGACTTCAAAAAATATAAAGTTTCAAGAATTCTATGATAAGCCTGCTAGAAAATTAAAATCAGTATCCATATTATATTCCACAGCATGACTTGGATGCTAATTCCATTGACCCTTTAATAAATTTTCTTCTATATTTCCAGGCAGCACTAGTCCACATGTCATCAGTCAATTCCATGCTGGGTGTGATTCAAACACAAGTGGATCAATTCAGCATTTCAGGGCAGGTGCTGATGAAGAAACTTCTCCAAAGAAGGATGGGAAGCATACTCCTAAGAAAACAGCAAAGAAGGTTGACCAAGACAATGAACAATTTAGGGAATCAAATGAACATTTGATTGAGGAACTTGTGGAGAGTTTAGAAAATGACAGAAAATCCCAGCTTGATAGTCCACCCAAGGAGGGACGTCATACTCCAGAAGAGCATGTTTATGACCATAAGGAATCAATTGATGTAGAAAGTAGATTGTCTAATCAAAATCCAGTGGTGAATGAACTTGTATCTCCTCCTGCCAATGAGTTGAACGCTAGTCATAAAAAGCTTAAAAATCCACAAAGCTCAAGTCCAAACCCAACTAGGAAATTGTCCAAAAAGAGGCCCAGTGGGGAAGGGATTCCTGATATGAGGACCCCCTCTGAGTCCATGGCTAGTTTTCATTCCACACCACCCAGAGATATCACACCCAATGCCATCATCTCACCCACAGTGGGAGGTATTCATAATCCTTCACATTTTGTGTCTGGGAATAAGCCAGAAACTTCAAAGGATGAGCAATTGAAACCAGCAGAGACTTCAGCCAGTGAACATAGTGCTCAAGGTTCATTTTCAGAACACAACCAAGATCCTGCTGGTTCTGACCAGCCAAATAGAGAAAAGATTAGGCAGCCAACTCCTGAAGCTTCAAGGGCTGAGGACCTGGAGGCTGCATCTAAAACATTGGCTGATGATGTTCTACAAACTATCTATAATGGTAATAAAACTCCATTTATGTCTACTGCTATGGATATAATCCATTTCCTCATTTTGTCATGCTACAGATTTCCTTTTATTAGCATATGGTATTTAACATCAAATTATTGCTTGGGGATTTTTGATCAATACTGCTAGTATTTCCAATATATTTTGTCTTTTTAATGGGGGTATTAACATGAATTTATATTAAATTCACCAAAATAATCATTATTTTTTCATGGATACCTTATTACTTTTGATTAGCGTATTCTTGCATTTCCTGCAAATTGAAATGAATATGGATGATGAGAAAATTAAGATTTATTTCTGATACTGTTGCCTGGATTGTATCACTAAAAATGGTTTCCCATATCTATGGTGCCAGTATACATATAAAAATATGGGAATCCAGGAATGTAATCCTTCTGCATCAGAGAAATCTGTAAATGCTCCTATAAACCCCTGGTCTCCCATAGACACCAGTCTTTATATAAGTGCGGGGTCTTTAGGGGTGCTCAAGAGAATAGTAGCCAGCCTCTAATAGTGACCACATGTCAAAGAAAGAGGGAGGTTTAAAATCCCAGGAATTCATTATTTTGTTGATCCTAGTAATAATTCAATAATTCAACACTCAACAATGAGACCCTTCCCTTTAGCCTTTTCTGATGCATTCCTCTTTAGTTTCCAAAAATCAGCAGCAAATCCAAGGGGAAATTTAAAATTTTAAAAAGAAATGCTGGGGCATTTATTGGAGCATATGCAGTAATGTATTCCTATCTGCTGTGCTTTAGACTTGAGAGTTTGTCTCAGATAGAAAACAGATAAGAAACATATAATACATCAGGTTCCCTCATATGGTACCCTCACACATAATATTCCCTTATGCATAATTTTATTGAAGGAGCTGCGCAATTGGTCTCTGTGGCCAGAAAAACTACATCCCAAATAATTCCTTCTTCTGATGGTGCTACTGGAGCACAAATTCCCAATGATGTCACAGTGAAAATGCAGAGGAAGGGGAAAACTATGGGAGAAAGCTTCGCGGAAAATCCTGCATTGATTAGAGGTGCATCTGACCAGATTGGCCCTGAAACTACTCACCTCATAAGGTCTGAAAAGAATGCAGTACTGCTCAACCCCAAAAGGGCTGGAGAAGCAGCAATCAAAGAAAACTTACCAGCACACCAAGAGGTATAGTGTCATCCAATACACTTTCATCAGAAACTCTTCAAATTCAAGCTACTAAGAGTGACCTCCATCTAATCCAACAGGTGGATAAAGTTTCCAGAGGGTCAAAAGGCAGTGCTCAAGATAAAGTTGAAGTTGTGCACTTCCTCCGAGCTACAAGAACCAAAAGTCAGGATTCTGTGAATAAATCCAACGTTCAACCAGTCCACAGCATGAAGAACCTCAAGAAAAAATCCAGCTTTCACAAGAGAGCGGGTGAAGACCCAAAATTTAATGCTGACAAATCCACTGCTGCCAACTTAAATGTGAAGCCTGACCTGAAACATGTTGTCACTGACAAACTGCACCAGGCTTCAGACTTGGGCCACAAAGCAATGGACTCAGCCAAGCACACTGCTGAAGTTATTCAGGACAAAGCTGAAGCTGTTGGTCACACAGTTGTCTCTAAAGTCTCTGCTGCAAAAAGGATATCCAAGGATGCCATTCAGCACATTGGAAAAAGGTCAGCAGCAGACACTGAGGAAGATGTGGATCTGGAAAGAAAATTTTCTGGGGCTGAATACAGAAAACACCCTACAAAGCTGAACACTAAAGCAGCAAAACTATCTCACACAAATGTCATCAGACTTCCTTCATCATCTTCAAAGAAAGAACTGCAGCAGTCAAAGAAGTCTTCCACAACAAAGGTTACCATCATAAAGAAAGCCTCAAAATCAAAAGAATCACTGAGTGAAAGAACCCTGAAGAACAAGGTTACAAAGAAGGAGTCAGACACTAGAGACAAAAGCCTGAAGGATAAGGTTATCAAAAAAGTAACAGAAACTGCTTTGGCAGCCAACAAGAAGGCCTCCACTGCTACAGCACAGATTGTTGAGAAAGCTGAGGCTGTGGCTCAAGATGCCAAAGAGCAAATTGCTGAGACTGCAGATGCTGCATCAAGGGCAGCTTTGAATACAACAGAGCAGGTGGCTGAAAAGACTGGAAACCTGGTAGCTGAAGCCAAGGGCCAAATCAGCACTACCACTGCCAAAATTAGCAGAAGAGCTAGTGATGCTAAGGAGGCTGTGGCAGGAAAAGCTGAGGAACTTTCTACTGGAGCCCAAATCATTGCAATTGCAGCCAAGGAGAAGGCATTGGAGGCTAAGGAGAAAGTCCTTGACAAGATTCAAGGAGCTCAACAAGAATCAAACTCAAGTAATTTTATTGGTAAGACAATCATAAGTCTTACGCATCAGTCAGCTCTCAGTGGTTACAGCACTCAATAATTTGTCCTCCATGCAGTAGAATTGGACCTACTGTATAACCTACCAAGTGGGGAGCTATTTTTGCTGTGACCCCGCAGTAGGTGCACACCAGGGTCACAACTGGTGCATATGGGATATTCTGGGGTTTCAAGTGTGCACTCTTGTAGAGGAAATTTTGCTACCATTCCAGGGTTACACTTGGTGCACAAATGTGAAATAGCAGGAGCATCACACAAATGCACCAACTGTAACCTTGGTGTAACTTATTTATACCATTCCAGGGTTACACTTGGTGCACAAATGTGAAATAACAGGACCATCACACAAATGCACCAACTGTAACTTTGGTGTAACTTATTTGTTTACAAATGTGACCCTGAGTAATCCTGGTGTGAACACACAATTGGTCCACATTGGGGATATACATGTGCAACAGAAGAACTTTGGTACACTTCAGGTGCACAACAGGGTCACTGTGTAGAATTATGAACAAATCCCCAGTGTGCACCAATTTCCCCACTCGGGCTATATGTCAAATGTTTGTTCTGTCCCTGCCTGAATTCCTCAAGAGCTGTAATCTTTGTGGACTCATCTCTCTACAACTAAATTCAGGGGGTACCAGAGAAACTGTTCATTGTACAGAGAATTTCATGCATTGAGAACCCTTATAGCATGGGGAAAACCCCTTTGAGACAAGCAAAAAATTTGGCATTAATTTCAGAATATTGTTGACAAGTTTGTTGCAGAGAGAGTTCACCTTTAAAGGCTCACCTCAGACTTTCCTATTAAACCTTGATACTGTAATTTTGAAATCTGTAGGTCTTAACATGCATCTTTGACTAATTAATCTCTGGACCCAGGAAGTATTTTCCAGCTATATACTGTGACTTGATGTTTTTCAAAAGAATGTCAGAGGTTCATTGAGAAAATGCATCCTTGCCTTCAAGTTCAGCATCCTGTCAACTCATTTAACCAGCAGTTCAAATGACCATCAGAGAATTGCCAATTTTATCTACCTTTCATTCTTCCTTTTTCAATCAAAATTGCTGATTTCCTTATGAAAACTCATATTAAATTTAGGTCAATGAATAAGTTAGACCTAAAGTTGTTTGATGGCATTATAAGTGTCACTTAGCTTGCTCACTTTGTGCATGAATTTTTTCCTGAATAAATCTACGTCTTACTGCTCTGAGGGTATTTTACAATCATCAGTATACCTTCAATTTATTGACATTTGTTTTATTTTAAATGCTGTATAAGTTCCATTAATATCAAGAACAAATGATAATTGAACAAATTGCCTAAATTGAGGGTTGAGACATGGAGGTGGATATGAAGAGGATATATGCTTTTATATGTATCCTCTTTTTTCCAAGCAGCTGACCAGAACCCAGGTATACTCTCTGAAAGCTTCAAAGAATCCTTGATGAACACAAATGAAGAAGAAATTCCAGGGCATGCTGTGAACGTCATCATGGGGCCTGATCATGTTGACGACATCAAAGTTGCAACTGTTGCAGTCCCATCAAAGCCACCCTCGCCCATTGTTCAGACCCGTCTTTCTGCCTTATCCAGTCGTGAAATTTTCACAGAGCCCGCAGTAAGCGACTCAATCCCTTCAAAGATTTCCAGGAGAGCCAGTGACCTTGGCATGGAGGCAGCGAAAATTGCTGGGAGGGTAGTTGGCAGACTTTCCGATGCTAAAGAGAGTATTGTTGGACTGGTGCATAAAACGCTGGGCACTGACAGAGATTCTGCTCCTACTGTATCATCTTCACCTTCTAGTGCACCAACAAAAGCAATCGCTTCCAATTCTCACGAACATCAGCAGAAAGAAAACGAAGGGAGTAAAAATAATCAACATGATTCGTCCCGCCGGGCTTCGACGAAAAACGAGCTCCAGCCTTCTGATCCGTCCGGTCACAACGTTGAAGTGGAATCTGATCCTTCGAGGATCAGCACATCTTCAAGCAATTAAGCCTTGAGTCACCTCGCACTTATTCAAGGGATCCATTTAACTCTGTTGAAGCACATGGTAATGGTTTATTACCATGCCTGACCGAATAAATTTGATTATTTTTTCGAGACAGCGTCATCTATAATTTCTGAAGAAGCAAAGAATCACTAACAACCGTAAGCATCCGCTAGGATGCTCACATTGTCACCCATTCGCGTAGATGTCCCTACACTCAGAATCGCGTACAGTACTGTACTCGTGGCGCACTACACGTGTGCGGGGAGGGGCAGTCTACAAAATTCAAATTATTGAGGGCGTATCAGTCACATACCGATGCAATATTTTATTTTCGCTTCCAAGAGAATGATTCTTACAAATTCAAGAAAATATATGCGGCATCTTAAGAGAATTTTGGAACACGCAACTCTAAGCATTGACGATGGGTCGAGTTACTGTACATCAAACACCCCTTTATCATGCGCCCCCCCCCCCCCTTTTTAATTTTGACAGAATCCTGGAGCTGGAGAAGCATCCTCGGCTTTGCGTATGTCGTCTTTATGCGGTAGCTTGTATAATCATATATCATAACCTCCCGATTTACCCTAACCGCCCCTAAGTTTCAGGATTCTACAAAAACTGACTTCGGGAGCAGTTTTTTTACGTCAGGTTATGTTTATAAACCTAACCTAACAACCACGGTCAGATTTTGCGGAATCTGAAAGAATGAATTAAAGCGCAATTGGTGACGGTGCGGGAAAGCCTCCGCAGAAACGACAACCGTAGAAGTTTAGATGTGGATCGCTCTCCCTACCCTTGATCAATTACTGATCAATAAGGGGCTTCATCAATTACTGATCAAGGGGCTTGATCAGTGATCTTGCGACACTGGGTGATAAGGTGTCAGACATAACCTCGATATCAGGGTAAAGGCATTCATGTGCACCCTGATCGAATTCCCACTGTGAATTCCCGGTCGCTCCCTAAATCTTTACCGGTGGGCTGGATGAACCTGCACATTGGTTGCGACTTGTTGTGCTAGGTGTCGCTCAAAGACTTAATCTATGGTGGAAAGTTCAATAGATGTCGTTTTTCTGCGTCGCACATGTACTCGTGGCAGCGGAATCTTTGTCAAATGTCTTCTAGAGCCGTACAGATTGCGCGCCTAAACATGATGGTGGCCCGGCGACTTGTGTGAACGTGGCAGGCGTGTCGAACGTTCCACGTGAACACGTTACAGGCGCTGTGTTTATTGCCAGATGTGTTTTCGCAGACCGCGCGTGAGGATGGGGATTAAGAAATGTCGTTTATCCGTCAAGTGAGATTAGAGAAGTGTTTTGTGTCGGAATCAGTAGTCCACTTGTTGAGTGGAAGCCAATTGGATGATTTCAATGCGCGACCGGCCGGCGCCTCTTTCAGTGTTGGATCTTCAGACGGATGAGTTGATGTACTACAGAATAGTTGGCATTCGAAGTTATGAGCATCCAATTGATGACTAGTGAATCTATGCTCATGAATACGGGAGTGACCGAGTGTACAGGCGAGTGCATATGTTATAATTACCATAATGAATTCGAAGCGTTGTTCTTCAGCACGGTTGCAATAGTTGAAGGAGGGGGTTATTTCTGTCCGGCGGCGGATATGTGAACTCGAGAAAATTATTGTTCGTTGGTTTAGTGCTCCCGCAGCGTTCAATGTGCGTAGAGTTGTCTTTTACGAGAACTGCTGGAATGAACGTGTTGAAACTGGGTTTTGCGAAGCCGGGTCAGAATTCAGCCAGAAGGACCAAGTGCTTGTTAAATAGACATGTCGCTTGTTTGTTTGCCTATGCAATGTTTAATAAAAAGTTCCTCCGTTTCAGCAATCAATTGTTGATGAATTCCAAGTCCAAAGCGCTCTTGATAAGCACGTGTGCCCCCATAGCGTTATTGTCGTACTACTATTGGTTATCAAAGCGGAAACGTGAGGTTTCTTCCGACGTGAACGTCAGCGATATTCTGAAGGTGATCGCGAGAGAGAGTGTTAGTTGGACTATCAAGAATCAGGCTCGATTGCGTCATAAGAGCTCGAAAACGACGGCATCTACGATGGAGGAGGTTAATGTGAAGTCACAGGAGGAAAGTCAAGAACAGAATTCAGCCCCCCACAGCCCTTCGTTGGAAGCCGGTGTTGATCAGAATGGAGCAACGTTCTCCGACAACTCCAGCGAAGTAAGCATATTACAATAGTTTCCTTTCTTCCAAGTCTTGAGGTCTCAACATGTCTTACGTGTTTGAAGGTATCTTCTGACTCGGGTAAGGGAGGGAGCGAGATTGCAAATTTGAATAGTTCGGAGAACGCGGCGGTGGAGCCGTACACGTTGTACGAGTTCGAGTTGTCACAACCGTTGGTTGGGTTCCTGATCGGCAAGTACGGATGCAATGTGCACGAGATCCGCGATAAGTGTGGAGCAAGTGTGATTGTGAGGAAACACCCTTGCAACCACCGCATGAAGCTCATAACAGTCGAAGGTAAGTGTCTTGTTCGAAGTATGCCATTGCCTTCTGTGAACTTCTGCCGAAAGTTCATGTATGAGATAAGGATGTGAAAGTCACACATGTTAGGCCGGTGAACACGTTGTTACTGTGCGCTTCGAAAATTTAATTTTGTTCGTTTTTTTTCTGCGGTAAGGAATCCCATGATTCAGCCGAATTATGTCATGAACTAGTTTTTTTTCCTTCCAGGCGTTCTTCTCTTAACGTTCGCCATGATCAATTTTTTTCTACGATATGAGATTGTTCGAGATGACGGAAGTTCATCTTGCAATGCGGAATAGTTGTACTGTACATTGTTTCCTGGCTTTCCTGAGGACGTATGGTTTTTTCTTGTATTGCTGATTTCCGACATTACAAAGAACCATACGTGGAATATTTTGAGCTTTGGCTCGCAGAGGTTGATACAAGACCTAAACTCGATGCTATAACTTCTATTTTTGTATTTATTGACCGTCGTGTTTGAAACGCGCGGCAAGAGGTAGGAGACTCGGGGTCAACATTGTTGCAGCAATAACGTTTGAAGTGGACAGCTATAGCAAGGAACTTGCACTAATTTTTATTTTTTGCGAAACATCTGGTTCTTACCATAGAAATTCATAACTGGGAAGATTGCAAATGCGATATGCAAGTGACCTTTCATTTGCGATTATTGAGTTGTTAATTCGTCGAATATTCGAGATCATGCGCCTGTGAAATTTCAACACAGGAATTGCCTTTTTTATTCGTAGGTTAGATCAGTGTTCCCCAACCTTTTGGGCCCGTGGACCGGCAAATTTCCATCACACTCTTTGCAGAGCATAAAATTTTCACAAAATTTTCTGCGGACCAGCGAAGTTTCATAATTTTTTCAGACTCGAAAAGTTTTATGTGAAAGACCTCATGGCAGGTATATTTAAAAATTTTCTGCTTTTTTTGCAAAGTCGAGAACCAACGAAGCAGCCAATTGAACTGTCTTCAAAAAATTGAAAGGTTGGCTAGAATAAAGGTTAACAAAACGAAAACTTGAAATAATTTATTTTATGAGGTGAAAATGTGTCCGAAGTGTTATTAGGAGAAAATCCAACATGTACGTTCGTCAGATAATTTCAACTGCTTTTTTCTTGCCAAAATTTTAAATGAAAATACTGTAACACCCTATACAGCTACTTCATTTATTATGCTGGAGTAAATTTCCTGTGGACCGGCGCTGGTCCGCGGACCATGGGATTGGGAACACTGGGTTAGATTGCATTGTTTCCTTTCGAAAACTTGAATCGCTTATTTCGAATAACCCGGTTCTTGACATCAAAGCCTGGCAACTGCCTTTTCTTATTTTCTGTGATTCAACAGATAAGATCCCACGTGCGTGTGGGTATTTCTGACGCCTTGAGTATAAGATTTTATTTCTAGGTGACCATCTCATGTTTTTCTTGTTTTCCTGAAGTGGAAAATTTTTGCGTTCTTCATTTGGATATTTTAACGTTTTCGACATTTGAGGTATATGGTGTTCAAAGCTCACTAATTTTTATTTAAAAATGCCCTCAGTGATAATTGTAGCAAAATTCTCTCGAGATTTTGCTCGTCTTTTCTATCTTCGCAATTGAAATTTAGTATCTGTTTTTCTGTTCAAATTCCAGGACGATTTTGTTGTAAGAGGTACAGTATGCTCAACTCGATTTATTGGTGTCGTAGCAAGATAGGACGGGAAAACGTGTGAAGTCTTTTTCAAATTCACTTCTGGTACATGTTTCGGAAGGGTGGGTCGGAATGCAATCTTGATGGGAAGATTGCCAAACTGGATTGTTGTGCAATGAAAATTTTTTTTCAGGTACCCAGCGGCAGATCGAGGAGGCCATGGTGATGATTCGCAAGCGTTTTCCCCCTAAGCGCTTTCCCGAAGTGAAGCTGGAGCGTGTTGATTATCTATCCAGTCACTTGATCAACATGGGTCTCCAACCTGCACCTATAATTGTTCCCAGCACTTATCAGGTGAAACCAACGCTCTTGAGTACCGTGAAGCATTTTTTAAAGCAAACACGTCGCTACAATCTCTCCGTGGTGCGAGTGTGGAAAAGCATGATGCCGTAAACTTAATTTTCTTACTTTTTGAAGCAGATTTTATGAATTGATTCTGCCAAGGTTGGGGTATAAGTTACTGCAGTATCTTGTGACGATCTTAATGCCGTATCCATTTTATTGACTTTCAGTCCTGAAAATAATTTTCATGTTGAATGAACGTTCATCTGCGGTGCAGTTGGTTCTGAAATTTATGATATTCATTCGATTCAGTGATTCTCAATTGGAGCCTTGACCGCATGTTGAAGAACTGTGTGAGATGAACGAAGTGTTGGATAAATTTCTTGTTCAGTGCCGACATTGAAAACTAGGTCAACTTCATTCTTTGTTCTTTTTTCAAGTTACTTCCAAGGATTTTGCTGCTATCCTAAAGCGTTAACTCATGGTCGACTGCTCGAGACTATCCTCGTTTTAATGTGAATGAAGCAAAATTCGGTGACATGGTTCATTGGTAATAATTACACCTGTACTGAAAATTTTGCAGCTGCATTTGCCGGCAAGTGTGATGTTCGATGCCTACGTGTCAGCGGTAGTGAGTGGAGGACAGTTCTTTCTTCAGCAACCGACTCATCCTACCTATTCTTCGTTGAAAACGTTGGATCATCTTATGCACGTTTGCTACGCCGATCTTACGTGTCCCGGTCTCCCGCGTCCTCTCGACAGTGAGTATCATAGCATTTCAGTCGCATCGCTGTCGTTTTATTGTAGATTGATGAATTTATTCTCTATAAGTGGAGTACAATTATAATCACTTTTTTTATTTACTAGAATTGTTAGTTTGGTCTGTCTTGTTATGTTCAGTAGAGGTTGGGTTAGTCATTTGGACGACACCTGCAGGGAATTCCGGGAAGTTGTGTTGAAGTGGGAAGACCCGTAAAAAATTAGACGGCATAATTGTAGAAATTGTCTAATATCGTCTCGAGCAAGTCTTGTATAGAAGTACAGTACACAGCTCAGAGAAACTTTACCTTATTCTTCTAATATACGAATCGAATTTTTTGTTCGTAGCTGGGATGGTGTGCGTGGCCCCAGCACAGGGTGGCTGGTTCCGCTCACAAGTCATGTCCCATGAAAATGACTCTGAAAACGTGACCATCAAATTTCTTGATTATGGTGGTTATGCGGATCTGCCGGTTGAGAGTCTCCGCCAAATCCGAATGGACTTTGTGTGCTATCCCTTCCAAGCTGCCGAATGCTATCTTGCCAATATTATTCCTGTCGACCCTAATGGTGAGTGTCGCTTATTTTAGGTTTCTCTCTGAAACATATTGAATAACGCGTGTATTTTAGAACGTTTCGAGGAATTCAAATTGATTTCGTACGTGATGTGATTGAAAACTATTTTTGCAGGGAGTGAGGAGTGGTCTACTGAGTCAGCAATTGCATTAGAAGAACTTTGCTCCGGAAATGTGCTTCAGGCTGAGGCGCTGGGCTGTACTGTTGAAGGTGTTTCCGTGGTGAACATCTACCGTGTTAATGAAGATATGGTGAGTTCAATCCGCCTCCTTTTTTACGTTTTTGAAACCGAGATGTGAAAAGTCCGAGATTCTGTGACTGATCTAACATCCGATTATGGTTTTCCTTTTCATCACATGGCTGTCATCACAATTGGGTTTCGTCCCCTTTTGGGCACGTGCTATTTAATGTTCAAATTTCGAAAAGTGCGAAGTGTGGATTAGGACGAGTTAGAGATTCACATGAATGAATTCCGAATGTACGGGATGCATTTTTGGGCGATTGAAATCTAAATCTAGATTCTTTTTTCTGCAATTAGTAGAAGTCTCTCATTTTAAATTGTACTGTACATCTTTCGGTAAAAATCAAGTCTCGAACACCGATGTGCTTTATACAATTAAAGCTCGAGCTACTAAATACACTAGTTCTCACTTCATTGAGCAATTTTTTTTTCATTTACAGACGTTGCTTAATATAAATGAAGAGATGGTGCGAAGAGGTTATGCCAAATGGATCGAGTCGCCAGAAGAAAAAGAAGTTTATTTGGATGAAGACGTCAGACAAGAAGAACCAACCACAACTCTGAAGACGAAGCGTGATGACGTTGCTGTCGGAAGCAAAAAGAAAAATAAGAAAGGAAAAGGCCGCAAGAAAGACGGATTTGACGGTGTTGAAGACACCGTAAGGAAATTGAAGGACTTGTCAGTGTAACGAAGACAACTGTGGCGTTGATTTTTATTTGCGGGGTTTGATTTCTTTGAAGGCATTTTGTTAGGTTTTTTTTTGTGGAATTATGCTGTGGGGTCCGTTTGGTATCCCGTGACGGTGGTTTTGATCTTCCGGAAAGAAAAAAGAAATTGCTCGGTCTGTCCCAGAAGACTTGACTCTTAACATCCTCAGGTGGAAACTGAGTGCTTTGTAGTTGACAGTAGGAAACGTTCTGCATGTTCAGGTGTAAAAAGAAAATTTTTTTTTAGGTCCTCTGGGATAGTTCCGACTGTACATAGGCGTGATAACTGATCTTTTCTGAGTGAACGATTGCACCCGGTGGGACGTGAGTGAAGAGTGTGTGAGGTGGAAAATTTTGGGAAGGGACAATTTTTCTTTCTCTGTTCTGCTTGAATGTTCATGAATTTTAAGGTTCTTGTGTGGGACTGACTTCTAGACGAGCCAGCCAGTGTTGGGTTCGATTTGTGTTGTCAACCGGTTTGCTTCTCCCTTCAGTTGTACAGTCTCGGGAAGACTTCTAAAAATGCTTCCCGCCAAATTTTTGTGGTTTGCGAGGTGATCATGTCGAAAGTGGTTTCACGAGAGCGGTTTTGTTCTTTCTGGGTTTATCTTTGGGAAGCCATGGGTATGGTCCCAAAATTTCCTCCCGCGTCGGAAAAGAAAAACGAAGATTGTTTTCTAGTTACCGTTTTCCGCGAAATTTCTGTGATTTAGGTTGCAGCGGAAAATGTGAAAATTAGTGTTTTAATCTTGCATTAAGCACCGTTTTCTGCTTCAGCATAACAGGAGGTGATGTTGGTTGTTGTCAGTTTGCTAGGTTTGTAAAACCCGTTTTTCGTCTGCCATAATTCGTCTTTTTGAAGGTGAGGAAGAGTTCGACACGTTTTGGAAATTTGTCTTACTGACAGGAGACTGAAGGATTAACTGTTTGTCTGTGAGCTACCCAAGGAACGATCATGCGAAGCTGTGTATAATTTTTGGAGGACTCGGTATTTTCTGAAACTCTGTTACATTTTTTAGTTTTCTGCAGAAGAAATCGTGGAAAAGTCGCCGCCGTGGGATTTTTTCGGACGTGTGCATCGTGGTTATAGTAATTGCGGCCTTCTTTTGTTTATTGTTTGCTGAGTGGACGCGATCTGGTTTCTCAGTTGGCGGTGAATGATGTGAATGAGTATTACGCACCTTCCTCGGAGTGGTTTTTTGTTAGTTTGTTGTGGTTCAGGGATTCTTCTTCGTGTGGGGGTTTTTTTCAAGAGAAGATGGATGATATTAGGTCAATCGCTTTGAGAGCTGAAAGAAATTCGCCGTGGCGAAATTCAAAAAAAAATTTTTGTGGCGTGATGTGTTCTCGCCCATTGTTTGGACAGAATGTGTAAATAGTTGAACGGCAGGAGATCTTCCATTGTAAATGTATTTCCTCCCCGAATGAAGTGCAATTTTTATTTCGGAAAGTTTGATAATCCGCGTTACGTTTTCCGACATACTCCGCTGGTCCCCCATTCCCCAAACTAGCTTTCTTGTGTTCTAGGCTCAGGTTTTCCGAATAAGCTTTTCCGGAGTTGCATTGAAGTTTTTTTTTTTTTTTGCCGTGAAATTTGTCCAGCGTCATTTTTTCAGTTTAATAAAGGATCCATTTTATGTAATATACCGTCCGAAACCAGGAGCTGAATTTTCTTCAAGTGCCTCGTTTCGGTGTAGTATTTGATTCATTTAATTCGAATTTTTATTTTTTCGCAGGAGTTCCGCGGGTGCTTGAAATCTTGGCAATGACGGTACAGTACTGTAAATCAATCCCCGGACGGATTTGAGCATGGTGATGATCTATTTGACTGTGTTTCCCCGTATACGTGACAGGTTTCTGTATCAATTGTTCCTCTGAAGATTGAATTGTTCGTGTTTCGCCTCCTCGTGGAATTTCTAATCAGATATTTTCGAAATTGTGTTCTATGAATGGTTTTGACCCGAGTGTCGGACAGAAAGAAGACTTGTTTTCCCCCGAATTCCTGTCAACGAAATGACGTACGTAATACTGCAGCTTGGATTGTCACGATTGTGTGAAGGAAGTGGAAATGTTTTTCAATCCGTCATTCGGTAAAACTCCTTTTTGTCTATCTCGATTAAACTTCAAATTGTCGAGGACGCGCAGAGGCCTGCAGTTAGTTGATCATTTTGCTTGAGAATTTTTTTAAAGTCTACATCACTGAATGTCCATTAATGGTCGAAGTTGATCATCCAGGCGGAGGGCACCATTCATAAGCCTGAATGCAATATCTTAAAGTTGTGGTGCGGATTGCCTCGTATCCTATTTTTCAATCGATTTCATTCCACGTACTGTACCTTGGAATCATCGAAACAATATACTGTATGTGAGTTATGTATAAATTTATGACAGGAGCTGTCAAAATTGTACCCACTTTTTCTGGCTTACCGAATTGCGGGAAAAAATCTCGAGGCAGAAGCGTTCGGCGTGCTAATTTTCAAAATCTAAGAAGTTGGGTGTCGAATGAAAAGATAATGTTGAAAACCCTGTCTGTTGATGTGAATTTGTATCGTGCTTTGGTAAAGTGGAGTTCCAACTCAGAATTGAGTGACTCGAATAATGTCTTTTCTTTTTCATCAATATACGCCCGCTCTAAAGCCAAGGATAATTATCTTGATGAAAAGAGGAAAATGAATTGGAATTCCAATGCTGTATTATCAGGGTTCTGTGTCTTATTCTGACGACTGCCAGGAGTAAAGCCGGGTTTTTCTCGAATTTGCGGTGTTCCATTATGTAGTAAAATAGTAAAAACAGTACTTGAAGTTGTTCTTTTTTTTTGCCATTGTATTAGTCTTCGTTATTCGTGCTGTAACAGGCAGTGCTTTGTTCATGCAATGATGTGTGTCTGCGTACTTTCTTCTTTGTTTTTTCGAGCTGCGAAAGATGAGGGCTTCATTGTTGTAACCCTCTGTAATCGAAATTTTTTTTTTCAGTGAAACAATAGGGCGTAACTTGTCGAAGCCTGTTATTCACGCTTCATTATTTTTTTTTCGAGTATGAATTCCGTTAATTTATGCGGGAAGAACGGTTTTGTGTCGTTTTTTTCTATTGTGTACCTACCAGCATGGTGCCCATGCATCCGCATCATATTTGGAGAAAGATCGTTGGGGTTTTATGATTCAGGTTTTTGGGTAGATTCGTTTTGACTACGCGTTTATGGCTCAAGTTCTAACGTGTATGACTTCGATGCATACTATTAGCTTCGTTATGTGTCAAGTTTGCTAAGGTTCCATTTGCGAGTCGAATTTTAAAACAATATCTTACGGCGGATTTTATTAGGTGTAGTATACAATTATAGGGTATGGTAGTTTCGGGTTTTAGCTGAGGTGTCCGTGAGTCAAAAATATTCCTGACTAAAGAGCGAAATGCGTTCGTTAAAAAATCATGCTGTATTTTTAATCAGATCAGCTGTGCTTTTGAAATGGCACTCAGTGGGAAAATCGCGTTGATTACCGGCGCTAGTTCGGGCATTGGAGCTGCAACTGCTATCCTGTTCAGTTCCTTGGGCGCTAAACTTTCCCTGACCGGCAGAAATTTGGAAAATTTGAAAAAGGCAACTACATAAATCTTCGTATTCACATTTTTTTTTTCGAATCAGCTGACTGATCCTGTGCCTGTTTATGCAATTGCGAAGGTAGCGGAAGCATGTCAAGCAAAATCCGGAAACATGCCTTTTTGTATCACGGGGGAACTGACCGAGGAAAAAGATGTGGAGCGGATCGTTGATGAAACCATCAAAAATCTCGGATCGCTGAACATTTTGGTGAACAACGCCGGGATTATTGAGCTTGGATCTATAGAAACCACTAGTTTGGCGCAATATGATCGTATTTTCAACACAAATTTCAGGCAAGCGTCATTATCTCCAGATTTCGAGATTATTAGTCAATGATTGATTGTGCTTTATTCATGCTTCAAATAGGACTGTGTATCATTTGACCATGCTGGCTGTCCCGCATTTGGTGAAGACTAAGGGATGTATTGTGAACGTCTCAAGTGTGAATGGGATGCGATCGGTTAGTTCTTATTGTTATAAGTTTGAATGACATGACTCACTTTCAGAGCCTGATCTTTGCAGTTCCCAAATGTTCTGGCCTATTGCACTTCCAAAGCTGCTGTTGATCAGTTCACAAGATGCACTGCACTTGGTATGTGAACCCGAGGATTACGTAAATTCGAGAAATGGAAAGTTGATTGATTGGAATGATGTGTTCATTTCTGTTGCCAGAATTGGCGCCGAAAGGGGTTCGAGTGAATGCTGTGAAGTGAGCCTCTGATATTGCTGTTTTTTTTGGCGATAACATATTCATGACGCGTATTTCTGATGTTGCAGTCCTGGAGTGACAGTCACGGATCTTCAGAGGAGAGGGGGATTGGATGACGACGCGTACTCAAAAGTGAGACCTTTTGCTTATCTTTGATCGATACTTTCTTTTAAATGAATTAATTTGTTGAGCTATGTACTTCGGCTCAGAAACCTGTACCAGTTTTCCATGCTATTGTAAAAGCAGAGCAGAGAATCTCTGTTGAACTGAATTTAATACTTATGTTTTCCATTTTATGCAGTTTCTTTTAAGAAGCAGAGAGACGCATGCTCTTGGAAGGCCTGGAGAGCCGAATGAAGTTGCCGAAGCGATTTCTTTCCTGGCCAGTGATGCCGCATCCTTCATTACAGGAGCATGTCT
Source organism: Notodromas monacha (assembly GCA_905338405.1). Lineage (NCBI taxonomy): Eukaryota > Metazoa > Arthropoda > Ostracoda > Podocopida > Cyprididae > Notodromas > Notodromas monacha. The sequence continues at coordinate 53,913 of CAJPEX010000644.1, forward strand.
GCCGGTTGATGGTGGAAGACACGCTATGTGTCCTAGATGAAGGTTTAATTTTTGTGTATTAGTCCTATTCCTGGGTTTCATGCGTGGTGGGCTATTAAATGTATCATTGCATTACAAATGGTTGTCTCATTTTGGTACACATGATGGTTCAGTAAAGCCAACCGAAACCTCCTGAGTGCACTCCCCGATATGTGTAGATCTTGTGGTCCGGTACGTTAATATTGAAGTGCTGATGTCTCTCGATCTCGGAGATTAGCGTTGACAACTTGACTAGCTGAGATACCCGGATCGTTCGGTACACGAAAGGTGTAAGCAGATGTGCGGCTAGCTGGCTTCCGGAAAGGCATTCTTGGGAAATCAGTTCGCGATTGATGTTCATGTGAGCGTTTGACTTCTGTAGAAGTGGTCCTTGTATGAACAATGGTGCTGTATGTCCCATTTACTGGGATGATGATTCGTTGATGTAGCTTACTCCCTGAATGGCGCAATGTTCAACCATTATAAATTGTGTTACGATCTTACGAATGATCTCTACACATAGCCTATACTTTATTTTTTCCACAGTGTTGAAAGTGGAAGAAATAAAAAAAGTGGGGATTTGGAGGCAAGTCTGGAAAAAGGAGGCTCAGGTAAAGGTTCTTTGGATCACGCCTGAACAAACAACATATATTCTTATTACCTGCTGGACACAAAATCAACAACATATTTTAAATGTCTATGTACACGCACGCCCGTTATACGAAAATCTTGAAATGTTCCAAGAGGACTATATAGAGCCATGTACAGTCAACCCCTGTCTAACAGACTTGATTTGTGCAAGGGATGAGTCTGTTGGATGAAAAGTCCTTTACATGAATTCAATTACATAAAAAGTTAAAAATTTCAATTTTCAACACTAATTTTAAACCAAAAGAAGTCTGTTTGGTGGATTTTGTCTGTTGGGCAGGAGGAAAAACTGCTAGCAGAGCTGGTCTGTTCGGCGAAAATCCCTTACACGGGAGGTCTGTTAGGCAGGGGGCCACTGTATTGTGTTTCATTTTTTCAGGACACTTCGTTCCAACGTCTGATTCGTTTCATTAATAAGAATTGACCCGTGGATGTGAGCAGTAATTGTAGTCGTATAGTTGGGTTGCCAGTTGTGTTGATCCTCACGTTTTTCTGCTGAACCACACCGTCCACATCCCAGTAAGGTGGAAAATTACTTTGTTATACAAGTTACTGTATATAGATATATATTTTTTTTTTTGCGATACCGCGAATGCTTTCATCTCTTAAGAGCACTGAGGAAGGAGTTGCAGCGGCGACGAAAACTGATGCGGCCAGCAGAGATGATGAATTAGTTGAGGAGGAACAAGGCGATACTGAGAATGAAGCTTTGTTACAGGTGCAGTGTATCAATGTCTTTCGAACTATTCTTTTATATGACTTTAAGTTTTCAAATGTGTAATGAACAATAATAAGATGCATCACATATAATAAAAGTAAAAATTCATTATACTAAGATTGCTGATGAAAATTACATTGTAAAAATAAAATTTTCATGAAATATTGTTCCTATATAAAAAAACTGCAGGTATTACAAAGGAAACATTTTTACAACAAGATATATCCATTGTAATTGAATTTTACTGTACTACAGTCAGTGTTGGCATACTGAAAAGTGTCTTGAGCCCTGGAGCAGGGCACCAACGGTGGGATGAGCAGGCAATTGTGTCTAGAAAAGCAAAATATTTTTTTTACCCTGCTGCAATAGTCCCTGAATGCAACAGGCAAAAAAAAACAGCTGTACAGTATAGAGAACTTTCCTTGCAGCAGATAACTGATATTCCATGGGGAGAGAACCCTGAGGGACTAAACAAAATTCATCGTGAAGAGGAAATTTGGCGAAGACAAGCTCATATCAAAGAGATTTCACATGCATAAACCTCCAAAACACAAGGAAGTTCCCCCTCAATAATAACTCAAATTTTCTGGTACTTTATTTAGCTATTATTTATCAACAAAGTAAAGAGAAAATAAATACAAATTTCAAATGTATGTGTTTTGAATGGCAGTGAAATAATAATTTGGCAAATTAATCCTTGTCTCCCAGCTAATAATAATTCACCTGCAATGAACCCATGGCAAATGGATGGGTGGCAGCAGTCACCTATATTCAAGTATGCTGGGTACTGGGTCAAAATTGTATGGGTGACACCTGTAAATAATACACACATGTTAGAATATGGGTGTTTTGCCATGCTATTTTACATGGTCCTGATGCTGTATACAACATTGTACAGCACCACATAAAACAGCATGGCATGTTTAAAACAGTGCAGCAATGGCTGTAAAACTATATATACAGCTGTATACCACATCAAATATTGCAGTCATAAAAAATTACAGCATGGCTGTATATACAAGGTTGTACAGCCATACCTCACTGAAATTCAAGACATGGCTGTACAACTAGTGTAGCCAGCACACCGTGTTGAAATTGCTACACAGTTGAAAAAATAAAAAAATATTTTATTTAATTTCATAATTTGCTGCAAAAACACTAGGAAATACACATGCACACACAATGGCAGAAAAAGGCTTAAACAGGTCAATGCAAGGATAATATGCAGACCCTCTGCGGGTTCAAACTGGGGTCCACAAACCTGGAGCACACCACCATAACCACTAAGCTAAACAGGCAACAAGTTATGAAGTATTGTGAAAATGTGTGTGGGAAACATTTTCATATATCAAATGAAAATGTGGCCCACACCTTAATAAAGTGATGTGGGGCCTTAGTGAATACCTTCTCATCCTTTACATTAAATAAAAATGTGGCCCCAAACTTTTATTGAACCACTATCCCAGAACATTTTTGTTGTTGATAAAGATCATTTTCCCAATTTGTATTGCATAAAATAAGTCTATTTATATATATTTTTTTTAACATAATTTTATTTTCACATTGCACAGTGTGGCTGTACAACCTTTGCACAGCCATGCCGCACTAAATATGGATAGCACGGTATAGCTAGTACAGTGTTGTACAGCCTTGCTGCGCTGTTTTACATGGCACATTTTCAGCCTTTTTGGCACCGGTTCTTTCCCTGGCTCATCCACACAGTCCCCCCACTCCTGCATTTTTCTCTCTGCAGCAGAAGATTTTCTCTCCGTCCTTGTCTAAAAACACCCGTTTCAGCACACCTGTACATAATGGGTGTGCTATGGCCCTATGCTGGGTGTTGTAACTTTTACATATACTGTATCATTCATTTCCTATTGCCAAAAATTGCCCATATTTAAAAATAATCACCCATATCCAGCCAGCAATGGAATACAGGTTGGATGCAAGTGCTGCTTTCATGCCTCTTTTTTACACATCCAAAAAATATGCCTGATGGTTATTTGCTGGGCTGCAAGTTCATCATATATAATCCTCATCCTTTCAGCTTCTTCATAAAGCATTTCCAGGCCAAAAATATCACCAATTATTTTGACTACTTTAACTTATTTTTTTAAGGGCAAAAACAGTGACTTCCCCAACTTGGAACCTCCTTAAATCAATTTTTCTTCTGCAATACCTATGAATTTAATTAAAAGAGGTTCAACTGTACTTGAAGAATCTATAAGGAACAACTGCTGATGATTTCTTCAGTCATCAGCTCTTGTCCATCAGGATGAATAATCATTAATTCTGCTCCAGGAAAAAACTAAGGGATGAAAAAGCTCCTGAATGTACATGAACAGATTCATACAAAATGTCATCACACAGAACATACCATATAGGGTATTCCACATTCTCATGCGACATTGAGTCACATGAGCCACCCAGAAAAAAAAGAATACATATATACAGTATACACAATACAAGACAGAAAGAAAAGCGCTGAATATGACTGGGTATATGAATGACTCTTCTTCTGCTTGACTCACCAGCAGCAAAATATCTGGATGGGTGTATGATAGAAACTTCCAGGAACAGGAAAAGAAGCAGGAAAATATTATCAGGGGACACTCAAAACAACAATACCACAAAAAAAGGTAAAGAAAAACCCACCACTGCTGATAAGAGGACCAATGGCCATGAAACATATATGCATATCCTTTGGATGACACATCACATACAAAATCTTGGTGCTGGGAAGGATGGGGGGGGGGCAGAAACTCAACAATCAGACCAAATTGGACCCCCAAATATATACACTGCAATATACTGCAGTCACCCCTGTTTCTTCACACAGCTTTGCATCAGCAAACAAACAAAATGTGACTAAAATGGGGGGGGGGAATGAAAGACACAGATTTGAAATTTATCTCCATTTTCTTTTATGCATTTTGTGCTTGCTTACTTAAATATACTGTACTAGGAAAGACTGACTCAACATATATATAACTAAACAAATGAAACAGGCGCAGCCGGATTTTTGCACCTGATAAGGTGCTTACTTAAACACCAGAGGGTTTTTCCTCGGTTGCCTCAGACCATCTTTTCTTCTGTTGGTGGACAACATTTTGAGTTGACTATTGAAACAGTGCAGTATTGTTCATCACAGTATAAAGAGTAATTGAAAAATGTTGGTCAAATCACGAATTTCCCTGACTCTCGTCTTCTCCATTTTGCTCTTGGGCTATTTTTCAAGTGAGTTTTCTCCGTGTTAATTTTTTTTTTAATTTTTTTTGGCACTTGAAAAACTTACAAAATTGTGGAATGTAGAGCAAAAAAAGAGAGAGACATTTTTATGCTGCACATAATCCGGTATTTTCCCAAATTTCATTTTTTTTTAAATCGTGTCAAAATTGCAGAGGAAGTTCGATGCATATTTAATTTTTCGTGTTTGGTTTTTGGAATGCTAAAAATGGTGAATTTTGGCACCCCTTGACGCAGAAAATTCTTCAAAATATCTGTTCAAACAACAGTGCTGGTGTTTTGCTCATCACCAGGATTTTACTGCCAATCCAGTCGTTTTTGCTGCCTATTCAAGCACCTTAGTCCGTATCTGCAGTATTGATTTTTTAGGTACTGTAAATTCATTCTGCTGAAATGTAGGAGGATAAATGCCAATTCTGTTTTCATTTCTGGCAAATTGAAAGTTCCTTCGTTTAAGAATTTTTAATGTTTCAATTTCAATGCCTTTTTCAAAGAGTTGAGTGATATTATCTCACTCAGATAGTAATGCATATACTCTTCCTTGAAGTATGAAATCAAATAAAACACTCCAAAATGTCTTTTTTATTACAATACATGTTGTACTCCAATGTTTCAGAGGGGTGTGTTGTTGTCTTCAAGTGTTTGTATATATTTTATGAAGTCCATGCTCATCTTTATTGAGCCGGTTTACAGAATACAGTTGGACCCTGACATATAGGTACAATCTGACTTGGAGACACTTAGAAGCACAGTATAAAAAAAAATTGCCCAACATCTGGATCTGCATCTTGTGGTACAGGCACTTGCTGCTTACAACTGCTAGAAAAATTTCAACATTTTTGAAATTTGGATGTATCTTGAAGAAATTGAGCTACATATTTATGCTCAAAAGTGTTAGCACAAATGTCATTATAAATTTACTCAAATGCATCAAACAGATTAGCTTTGTGCATCTTTTTTGTATTTTCTTTATTATTATGGAGTTATTATTTATTATGGAGTTTTTTTTCATCATCTGTACACATTATACAGCAAGACTTGTTCTTGTCATTTGCTTCTTGAGCTTCTTTTGATGCCAAAAAAATCAGATTCAGTGTAGTATTCTGCACAGTCATTTTCTGTACAGTTGTGAAAAAATGCTTATTCAATTTTTGGGGGACCAATTCCTTACATGTTATTTATGAACTGGACGAGAACCAACAACATAAGTTCATATTTAATTATATGGGGAAAACTGATCCAACTTGGGGACATTTTGACATATAGGGACACTGTCCAAGCACCAATAATTAAGTTAAATTAATTATGTGAAGACCGCGCAGGTTATACTCTTTAAATTTAAAAATTCCATCTAGATTTTTGTGAAAAATTAGTGGATGATGTGACTGAGAACCGTTGCAAATAAGAGCCCCCTGGTTTGCAACATTATTTGAAAAATTCACGCTTTCCAATGCTCACTTCTGCTCATGCAAAAAAAAATGATGACCTGTGTATACACTGAAACTAAAATAACATTTTATATAGATTGATAATAAATTCAAAACTCAAAAAAATTGATATACAGTACTATAAATATTTAATCCACTGAACTGCTGTAAGAGAAAAAACGCCAATTCTTTTTTTCATTTCTGACAAACTGCCAGTCATTCTTTCGAAAATGATGTTTCTTTTGGAATGCCTTGTTAGGAAGGGAGTAGAGCTAATAATGTATCTCCCAAAAAACATACGTACAGCAATTCTGTATATATACTCTTCATTCATGAAAAAATGTAAATAATGTGCATGCTGCAATTCTTTCATATACACCAGCGAACAATTGAACGTCTTGAAAATGAAAGGCATTGTCACCGTACGTGTCGAGCTGGCTCGTTGATTTCAAATTGAAAAATAATGAGAGTTGGTGACCACAAAAAAAAAATCATGGCTTCATGTGTACATATATTATAGTACTTATTATTACATACCTCCAGCTTGTGCACTATCCTTTCCTTTTTGTATACTAATTATATCCGGGTCTCAGGGGGCCTATAATCAGCTAACTGAACTCGATTTTTGGCACTGTTTTCATTGCCGGATGATTCATCGCATGATAAAATGCATTGAAATCGGCAAATGTTATGTTGAAAGGAATTTTAAATGTTTCCAAATTTTTGGGGCTATGTGAGTAAAACAAAAACATCTTTAGGGATTTTTGAAACTCTGTTGAATGTATTTTTTAAAAAATGTCTCAAGACTTATGAACCAACCCTTTGTACACATGCAGCATCCCGAGTGATGGCATACGACTGCTACGTGTGCTCGGACCTGGATGGCTGGTCAACGAATCGGATCGTCAACACAGGTGGCCATACCAACAACAACAACAAGAATGAGGCCAGCTCAACTGGGCCAGCAGCCCCAGGAGCTCGGGCCACCAACGAGGACCCGTGCAAGCAGTTCGACGACAACGACGAGAGCCTCGTGGGCAGCAACATCACCTACTATGGCCGTCTGCAGGGTGTGCAGGCCGACGAGAGCTGCATTGTGCTCTTTGACAACAAAGGTACAGTTCTGTGCACATTTACCGTTTTGTTGCGACAGTTGAACCTCGATAAGTCAAACACCTCCCAAAGTCGATCTTTTTTTTTATTGTTGCAAGCCCCCACCTGAATTTCCTTTAGAAACAATGTATTAAAAACCTTCACTATAACTTGAAGGCTTTTCCTCTCAAGCCTTGATGAGTAAAATTCTTTGATGCCTTTTGGCTAATACTTTTTATTGGCACATGAAAGAGAAAAGCAGTAAAACATGTAAACTAACTTGATGTGTTTTTAAAGGAAGTGAAAGACTATAATTGGGCAATAAATGAACCCCTGCCTCCAAGTTCAGCATCCTGTCAAAGTCATTCAAGAAGCAATTTGAGGCCCGAAATATCACCATTTACAATTTTTTGCAATTATTTCATGTTTCCTAAAACAAAAATGCTTGTTTCCCAACCTGGGAACCTCCCGAAGTCAATTTTATTTTTTCTGGTCCATCATCTGTTCCATTTAAATTTGACTTACAGGGGTATGAATGTATACAATACCATACATCCAGTGAAGTGTGGACAAATATTGATTTTCCAATTATATCAAACTTGAGAGATTTGAACTTGTTGTTGGTCCCACTCTGTTTCATTTGAAAGAGTTTTGACTGCTGTAAAAAAAACTGCATTATTTTCAAACAGGGAAGATCTTGGATTTGCAAGTAGAAAAGAACCAAGAGCTGGATAAGAAAATAACAGCCAACTCACTTATCAAACTGTTAAAGGAGCAGAATTTCATAAATTGTTCTTCCTTATACAGCTAGTAATTCATTTATTTCTGAAACGTTAAAATGCTCTTTTTGAACTGAAAAACACCATGAGTCAATTTTTTTTTTGGTTCCTCAAGTTTAACTTAAAATAAGATCAACTCTAGCATATGTGTTGGTTAAACATGCCACTTTCTAAATTGCCAGTATGCACTTAACCTGCTGCAAGCTGTTTAACTTGCCACTGTTATACTTGCCACACTGTCAACTCATAAGTCACTGCAGGTAAAAGTTGCTGCTGCAACAACTCACCATTTATTGTAATGACTTAATCACAACTTCTCACATGAATTGTGTTGAGTTCACTTGTTGCATTTTTTCTCACCTCAGATATTTCTGTTTTCTCTGCTGTGAAAATTAAAATATTTCTTTTCTTCATTCAGGAGAAAAATGAATTCCCAAATTCTTCCACTTATTTACTCTGCATATGGATTAAATTATATACCATTCTGCTGTTCAGGAAGGTTTTCAACAAATTTGAAATATCTAGTATAAAAAGGAGCAGAATGCATGAGGAAGAGCAGTTAATTTTGTTAGCTTTTTGTGCTTCAAACAAACATTTTAAAACTGTATGTGTGATTGGCATTTAATTTTCATTTTATATATGCCACATTGGCTTTGATTGTGATTTGTTTTACTTCCTCTCTCAGGTTAATCATGGATCTTCTTATAAAAGAAAACCTGGGTATGACAAGGTATAGTTACCTGTGATGGCTATATTTATGTGAGAGATATATATAAGGCTTGGTACATACTCCCATTACCTGAAGGTTTGAGAACATCAGGCAGTGTAAAGGTTGACCCAAAACAAGTGTAATAATTGCCATGATCATCTTGGTGAGCCAGTGGAAATTACACAGCCTAATATAATAGTGGTGGCTAAATGATGTGTATTTAATTTTTGGTGGCAAGGTGTTTTTGCTCTTATTGTATTGTACTATTTTTTCTGGTGCAACAGATGTCCATCATTTTTTCTATAATAAATAGAGAACATATTGAAGATGAAAATGAACAAGAGCAACGCAGCAGTGGAGAAGAAAATGACATTCTGTCAACTCACTTTTCCAATTTTTTAATGCCCAGAATATTACTCATTCTATACTTTCTTGTAACTCTTCATTTCGTCCTCAAACAAAACAAAAACTTTTTTTCTTCTTAAATTCAAAGCACTCAGGGTCGAACATTTACGCAGTAGGTCGCTCTGAGTTCAACTTGAAAACGGTTTGACGTGTCATTTTTTTCAAATCAACAGGTAAAATCTTGGAGAGGCAAGTGGAAAAGAACCAAGTGCTGGAGGAGAACATGTTCGGCACTTCCAGAAGGGGCTGCTACGACAAAGTGAAGCACTACAACCAAGATGGACGAGAGTTCCAGGGCTGCATCTGCAAGAGCGAAAAGTGCAACGCCAACGGGGCCCAGGCCCTGTCATCCTTGCTACAGCTGGTGTTGCCTGATGCTCGTCAGTACCCGGCTGCAGCAACAGCACCCATCAACCAACGGGGCCCAGGCCCTGTCATCCTTGCTACAGCTGGTGTTGCCTGATGCTCGTCAGCACCCGGCTGCAGCAACAGCACCCATCATGGCGGCCTTGTGGCACTACACGCTCAAGGCGATGGGCAGCAGCAATATTTAATTACGGCGGCAGATAATAATGATGATAATTTTTTTTTAAAGCGCGTTTTTGTTCGGTTGCTTTGTTTCTTTTGTTCTCAATAATTGATTGTAATAAAATAAGAATATGCGATGATTGGTTTTGAGTTGATTTCTCTCATCTTCGTTTTGGCCGGGTTGGTCGTCGATATTGATGGAAAAATGTAGCGGGAAAAATTGCAGCAAACATCAATAAGCGAGATTATGTTGGAATGTCGCCTTCGATTGGTCAGGTTAATCATGTGGAAAGCTGATGGTTTTTTTTCTCGATTCGCAGTGTTCCATGCTGATGAAGTGTAAATACTGTATATATACAGTATTTGACGGGGTTTTTTCTCTCTTATTTCGGCTTTATTGCATGTTAGTCTTTGTTATTTCGTGCTGCTGGAACAGGCAGCAGCAGTTCATGCAATATGATGTGTGTCTGATGCTGCATGCTTTCTTCTTTTGACGTTTTTATTTGCGTGCTGCGAAAGATGATGGCGTCACATTCTTGTCACACTGCGTGATTAATGTTTTTTTTCTCATTTGAGAGAATTGGATGTAAGTTGTCGAGGCCTGTTATTCACGCCTCATATTATTTTTCGAGTATGAATCCCGTTGATTTATGCGGGAAGAATAGTTACGGGTTTCGTGCCGTTTTTTTTTTTCCTTTTGTGAACCTACCAGCAGAATTGTGCCCATCCGCAACGCATTATGGTACGTTTGGGTTTTATGATTCGCGGTTTTTGGGTATATAGTTTCGTTTGACTATATACGCGCGTTTAAGGCTAATAATAATGGTTATTCTAACGTGTAAATGACTCAAATTAATGCATATGATTATCTTTTTTATGTTTCAATAAGTTTGCAAAGGTTTCATTCGCGAGTCAATTTTTAAAACAATAATACCTATGGGGCATTTTATTATAGCTGAAGTATAAAATTGCACGAAATTAAATTATAGGTAAATCGTTCTGCTGCTGGGTATAAAATTAAATAATAGGGTATGGTATTTTCGGGTTTTGCCATTGGTGTCTGTGTACGTCAAAGTACTCTTGACTATAATTGATAAGCGAAATGCGTTTGTTAAAAAGTCAAATTTTAATCAGAAGATCAGTGCTTTTGAAATGGCCTTCATGCAATGAGAAAAATCGCGTTGATTACCGCTGCACATGGCGCTGGATGATGACGCGTACTCAAAAGTGAAACCTTTTGTTATTATGCTTATCCCTATACTGATGCTTTCTATTATAATTGACTTGATTTTTGCGCTATACTTTGGCTCTGAAATCTGTACAAATTTTCCATGCTACTGTATTGTATTAAGAAAGCTGATCATGCAGAGATTCGCTTTTGTAATGGATTTAATGTTTATGTAATAATTTTATGCAGTTTCTTATTCTGAGCAGCAGGGAGACTCATGCTGCACTTGCTAGAAGGTCTGGATCAAGAGCCAAATGAAGTTGCAGACGGGATTTCTTTTTTCCTGGCCAGCAGTGATGCGGCATCCTTCATCACAGGAGCATGCCTGCCGGTTGATGGTGGAAGACAGGCTATGTATCCTAGATGAAGGATTAATGTTTCATTTTTGTGCATTACTCATATTCCTGGGTTTCATGTGTGGTGGGCTAATAAATGTATCATTGCATCACAAAGAGTTGTCTCATTTTCGTACACGTAATGGCTCAGTAGAACCAACCAAAATTTTCTGAGGGCACTCCCTGGTATGAGTAGATTGTATAGTACGGTACGTTAATACTGCACTGTTGTCTCTCGGTCTCGGAGATTAGCGTCGACTACATGACTAGCGGAGAAGCCTGATTTCGTTGGTACACGTAAGCTTGAAGCAGATATGCCGGTAGCTGGCTTCCGGAAAAAGATTCCTTAGGAATCTGTTCGCGACCGATGTTGATGTGAACGTTTGACTTTCGTAGAAGTGGTCCTTGTGAAGTTTGGAACGATATATGGTGCTGTATGTCACATTTCCTGGGACGATTCCTCAACGTAGATTACTCGGTGAATGGCGCAATGTTCACCCATTGAAAATAAATCTTGTCACAAATCATCTCTTTATTTAGCCTATTTTTTATTTCTTCCACAGGGTTGAAAGTGGCAGAGTGCAGCTTTCGAATCATGGAACTCACGTTTCGTGTGAAATTTATGATCTTTTTGATCTCGGTTTGCGTGTTGTCATCAGTTGTTTCTACCGAAAAGTTTTTCGATGATGATGAAGCTGATGTGGTGGATGATTTCGATTCAAGCGATCCTAAGGTGAGTAAATATTTGTATACCTTCCCTCAACGAAAATCTTATTTTTTATGATATTGCAGGTTGTGAAAGAAGAAATTCTGCACGAAGTCCTCTACGTATCCCCAAAACCGTCAGGACCTGTATATTTTTCCGAACACTTCGACAGTGAAGCCGATTTTGCAAAGAACTGGATTAAAAGTTCAGCGAAGAAGGACGGTGTCGATGATGATATCGCGAAATACGACGGTACTTAACTATTCTGTGATACTCCCAATGTTCCACAGTAATTTACTATACATTTTTTCTTTGACAGGTTTATGGGGATTGGAAAGCTTGGAACGAGATCCGTTGGATGGAGACATGGGACTCGTTCTCAAATCCAAGGCAAAACATGCAGCTATATCTTCGAAGTTGAATCGTCCGTTTTCGTTCGCCGCTGGAAAACCATTTGTTATTCAGTACGAGGTTGCCTTTCAACGAGGTATGGAATGCGGTGGAGCATACATGAAACTCATCTCTGATCAGAAGCACTTGGATCTCAACCTGTTCCATGACAAGACGAAATACTCCATAATGTTCGGTCCGGACAAGTGCGGCAACGATTACAAGGTTCGCTAAAAAACTTGTCTAGTATTCATCGAGTGATCGTGTATTTATCGTTGAATTTTTTCAGTTGCATTTCATTTTCCAACATCGAAATCCGAAAAATGGAACTTACGCAGAGAAACATGCCAAGCGTCCGAATTCGAAGATCGAGGAATTATTCAAAGACAAAAAGCCGCATTTGTTCACCTTGATCTTGAATCCAGATAGCACCTTCGAAGTTCTCGTTGACAATGAAATCGCAAACTCAGGCTCGTTATTGGTCGATTTCGACCCACCGGTGAACCCACCGAAGGAAATAGATGACCCTTCGGACTCGAAACCAGAGGATTGGGATGAGCGTGAGAAGATCCCAGATCCAGTAGCCACCAAACCTGATGACTGGGATGAAAACGCTCCCCGACACGTTCCCGATGAGAAGGCTGTGAAACCCGATGGCTGGTTGGATGACGAAGAAGAAATGGTTCCTGATCCGGAGGCAAAAAAACCCGATGATTGGTAATTAATTCATGTGGTTAAACTTATGAATGGTCTAATAGCGTGCTCATTCGAATTACGTAGCTAAATTTAAATTTTGTAAATTATAGCTGTAATTATAAAAATATTTTTTTTAAATTATGCAGAGTTGTTGAGTGTTCTTTTGTTTGTTCGACTCCAAATTACAAAACCGTTTAGGTAAAAGGATACTCCGAATGAGTTGCTTCTTTTCTTTTTCCAAGTTTTTTTATTGTGACTCGTTCAACATCGCTGCTTTATTAATGTCAGCTTAGCTAAAAAGTGTCATTGTTAGTTTAAAACACCGAACTACACCACTTTTCTCAGTTTGGTACACCAAACTTTCAACTGACGTAGCACAAATTCAAATTGGAGTAAAATGGCTTAACATCTTTACAATTTATGATCAGATACTCTTCTTCAACACCCAGCTGACCTAATCCCAGACTCACGTCTAACCTTTTTTTTATATATCTTAACTAACGTGAGAAATCAACAAAATAATTTATTCATAAATTAACGGACCCAAATCTTTCCGCTTTGCTAGATTGACGTGAACGCATTTCGCACTTTTCCTCTCATTCTTTTTCCCAAAAACTGCGAGAAAAAGCTTGATGTGTGTCGTGTGCGGGTGTAGCAACTCCGGTAAAAAGATATAAAATTTTGTACTAAAAAAAAACTTGAAAACAATTCGACTATAAAAGTACTTGTAAATAAAAATCTGGCGATAATGCGCTGCAAAGAGGTCGAGAAACGTGAATTATGATCACTTCACATTTTAATGAGCGGAAAGTTATGAAATTTGCATCCGAGTTACATTCATCTGCATGTTCATTTGTCTGGTGTAGTCCATCTTCGATTCACCTTTATTAGCGCATGATTATAAGAGTTATCGGGTTTTCAATTTGCTGTAATTGAAATTTTGGGAAGAATTTTCACTGTAAAAATAAAAAAGAAGAAAATTATGTTCCTTTTTTCTTTGTTCAGGGACGAGGAGATGGACGGTGCATGGGAAGCTCCTCTCATCAATAATCCTGTTTGCGATACGGCCCCCGGATGCGGAAAGTGGACTCCGCCGATGGTTGACAATCCTTCGTACAGAGGGAAATGGTATCCCCCGATGATTGATAATCCCGCATACAAAGGAAAATGGAGCCCTCGAAAAGTCGCGAACCCGGATTACTTCGAGGACTTGGAACCTTTCAAAATGGATGATATCGTGAGTTTGGCGAACAATTCATGTTTTTTGCGCGAGCGTTAGATGGAAGCGAAGTATCTTGTCATGAGAAAGCGTAACTTTCCCGACTGAACTGATTCACAGGTTGACATGTGTATGTAAAGAACTCGTTCATTGTTAATTACCAGTGTAATTATTATTTAATGTAGTTTTTGCTCGAGATATTTGCCATGCTTTTGTCTCAAATGAATCTTTGTAGTCAACTTTTATTGTGAAAAACTCGGAAGATTCCGATCTATCTGTATTTTTTTTTCTGGGTCATGTGCATTCTGTGATGCACTCAATTTCTGTTCGTGTACTATTTAATCATATTTTATTCAATTTTTTATTTTTGCAGGGAGCTGTTGGCTTCGAGCTGTGGTCGATGTCAGATGGAGTGTATTTCGATAACATCGTTGTGACATCAGACAAGAAAGTTGCTGAAGATTATGCTCGAGATACTTTCCAGCTGAAACTTGAAAAGCAGGATGCTGGCGAGGCGAGTTTTTCTTTTTTAGCTGAGCTTATTATAAAGTTTATCCCGAATTATTGTATTTTTATAATTAATAATTGTATGAAGATATTTCGCCTGTAGCTGCGATTTTAATCTTTTAAATTGTCATGGGTCCATACGGTGCGTTTCTGCTTGTCGTGCGATAGAAATCGTGGTGGACGAGATTAATGAAGAAGATGAATTATCGCCCCCACTGGTGGGCCATGTACTTCGTCTACATTTCCATCCCCATTGGTTTGTACGTATGGAATCTAGTTTCCAAGTATCGAAGTGGGGATTTGGAGGCAAGTCTCGAAGAGGAGGCTCAGGTGATGATTCACTGGCTGACGCCTGACCAAACATTCGTATTATCTAGACACAAGAATCAATAGCAGATTTTAAGTGTCTATAGACGCACGCCCCGTTGTACCAAGATCTGGAATTGTTTCGAGAAGATTAGAGCCACGTATTGTGTATTGTTTCTGCAGGACACTTGGTTCCGACGTCTGGTTCGCTTCACCAATAAGAACCCGTGGATGTGGGCAGTAATTGTAGTCGTAGTTGGGTTGCCATTTGTGTTGATCCTCACGTTTTGCTGCGGAACCACATCCGATAAGGTGAAAATTCACTTTAGTACGAGTTATGATTTTTTTTCATCTGTTGCGATAACGCGAATGTTTTCATCTCCTAAGACTGCGGAAGGAGTTGCAGCGGCGAAGAAAACTGATGCGGCCAGCAAAGATGATGAAGTTGAGGAGGAACAAGGCGATGCAGAGAATGAAGCTTTGTTACAGGTACAGTGTACCAATGTCATTTAAACTTTTGTTTATTTTATGTTTTCAAACGAGTAATGAACAAGATCCATCAAATGGATGTTGGCATAAAACAAGTCATGGATTGTCTGATGTTTGATATTTCCAAGAGTTGTATTGAAACGGAATTAAGCTTCAAAATTTTATTTTTCCCCTCCTCTTGCATTTCATGCTTGGATTTATCGCTTAAAAATGGGTAATACCCTCACAGTATATCTCGTACAGTATCATTCAATGTTTACCTCGCCCAGTTGAACCTCGAGTCAAAATCCTCTTCAATTCGAATTTTCAGTCAATTCCTGGCCTATTCTCTAGTCTGCAATGCAATTTAAACCTTTCGTAACTGGAAACTTTTTGGGCCAATCCCAATAGGATTTTCGAGGCTGTTCGTCATTCCATTGGGCCGTAATTAAACATTAATTTTCCGAAAGAAAAAATGCGAAAATGAATTGCAAATGAATAATTATACTGTACAGTAAATTTCTCCGCAAGGCACGAGGTATTTTGCTGCCCATGGAACATTAGGAATAAGGACGAGTTTCAATAATTTGGCCAAAAAATGATTTTAAACTTTTTCAAATGAAGCGGAATTCTCGGAAGTTGAAAACTCGCTCAGTTGAATTTTTTGGAGTCCTTTCAATTTAAAGTCGACCTCGAGAGATTCAAGTGTATAAATACAGTACAGTAAAATGAACTCCAGACTCCATCATCTTTTGTTCAAAGAAACCAAATGATATAATTTATTACCAATTTTATTTTTAGTTGAACATTAATGCAGATGGCTTTCATTCTCAAATATATTGTTTGCAGCTGTATTCGTAAGGTGTAATTGTTTGGATTTTGTCAGGTTTGCATATCTTTATACCTGTATGTCAATTCAATCCCGCTTATTGGGTCATCTACTGGAGAAGAAAAGTTATTCCATGCACTGTAATTCTAATGAGTCTGAAAGATATGCGACGGATCCTTAATTCAAATTTTGTGTCTGCGGAGTGACTTCAATTTTTAAAATTTCTGTATTAAATTTGACATTCCTTCCATTTCAGAAGTCAAAGATCAAGAAGGATGATCTTGAAGACGCAGCTGAAGAAAGCGAAGCAGAAGAGGAAGAGGAGGAGGAACAGGATGAAGAAGAGGAAGCTCTTGAAGAGAAAGGTGGCGGAGATAAGAATCCATTAGTTGGTAATTCAGGAAGTCCAAGGCGGCGTAGGACTAGGAAAGAGTGATGAATTCGAACTGCTTTTGTTTTTCCTCTTGTCGGTGCCCTTCTTCGTATTATCCCATTTCTCTCGAGAAGCCTAGAAAAAAAAATTTTGAATGCGGGCATCGGTGATCAAATGACACGGGCTGGTTTCTGGCGCTTTGCTTCCACGTTGAACCTTGTTCACTTCGCGCATTTCATGGATCTCGCTTAAAAGATTCCCCTCTCTTTCGTGAAACGATTTTTTGGTTGACAAATTTGTTTTTCCTGCACATGAAGAAAAAAGCGTAGAGGCAGAGCAGTATGTGATAATGGGGCTCGTCTTGAATACTGCAATCGTTTGGCATGAGTTTTGTTTGAGCTCTTTTTTTTTTTGCGGCATTTGTTTTCTCTTGGCGGTACCGACATTTCAGTGAGGTGCTTTTTTCGTTTTCCCCGCAAAATTTTTAGTTCATTTTCTCGCACTATGGAAACGAGTATATAACGCGATGAAATTATGTGAACTGTGTTATACCGCGCAGTTGGAGGTTTGTTGAGCCGTGTTCGAGATGTGCTAGCTTCTGCCGCGTGATGCGATGTTATTTATGTTCAAATTGAGTCAGGCTTGTTTTCTTGAGCACTTTTTTTTTGCTGGGTGTAGTTGCGTCATGCTTTCTTTGAATAATACTCGTCCTTATCAAGAGACTGAGTTACAATCGCTGTCCGGAGAAAAAGTGTTGGGCAGTTTTAAATAATGCGTGTAGCTGAATTGGAAGCAATCCTTTGCATCGGTATCTTTCGCGTCTTCAACGATTGTTTGCCGTCCTTATAGTGGAGTAATAATCGGCTTCCCGCCGAAGTGCCTTCCCTCTTCACTGCTGTTGTTTTTCAAAATTGTGTTCCTCTTCTTCGTTCGAGTTTTGATGAGAGCTTGCGGATTAGCTTGAAAAAGTTTCCGTCGCAATAATCTTGTGTGGGTGGTCCAAAAAGAAAAATGGAAGAAAGTTAGCGCGGCTCTGGCGAAAGTATATAATCAATGAGCTTTTGAAGGGTCCTTCGACGTTTTTTAACAGCAGGGAGCCCCTTTTCTGCCATCAGATTCTATGTTGGAACCTTCCGCACTATCAGATGCTGTGATGGATACCTCTTTATGATCAGATGCCATGACGGAGGCCCTCAGACTTTTTCAGTGCGTTGTAGATCACGGTTTGAGCTGTAAAAGTTGAAATTTCCGATCTTCATAGTCTCTTTAACTCGGGCTGCAGACGTAGTACTTGACTTCTTTTTAATCTTGGGTCTAATATCTTATTGAATTTTGTTCCCCTTTTCGTGCTATGGAGAAGTTAGGATTCTTTGGACCACACCCTGAGAAACTTCCTATTTAACTAGCTTCTTTGTTTACGTTGAAGAACCTGGGCCAGGTTGTGACTGTTGGAAACAATCCATCTTGTCGTTCTATATCGCGTGGTCGAAGATGACATTTTTTCGTTGCCCATCTTGTCTACCCGTCATCCGATTTACTGCGGGTTCAGCTTGAAAGCATCGTCGCGAGTCTGGGTCCTAAGAGTATGCAAACTTGCAATTTGCATAAGATTTAATTTTGGGTCCAATTGCCTGGATTGGTTGAAGGTCAGCAATCAGCTTATTTTACCCTTAGAATGATAGCCGATGGAATGTGAGATGAATGATGGTGACTTAGGATATTTTGATCGACTGAATGGTGTTCTTTCCGTTGCTATGTGGAAGTGCGAAAGCGTGTGAACCGCGAGTTCAACGTTTACCTAGGCCCTCATTCCCGAATACGCGTTTGCTCGGTATGAATATGTTATTGAGATCATCGTTCGAATTTGTTTTTGTTTTTTTTTCGCGTGCGTTGAAGTAAATACGACGATATTATTCCGTTATGCTTGGGATTTTCTTGCGTCACCTGAAGTGTATATATGGCTTCTTGGATTAAAATTCTGACCGATCAAGGTTTGGCTGCCTTGTGTCGCTGCTTGAGGAATCCCTACAAGTGTACAAGAGGTGGACGAATTATTGATCGTTGATGCTTAACGTCAAAGGTGATTTTTCCAAAACATAAACGGGTACCAGTTTTAGTGATGCTCTTCGGTAAATTTACCGGAGTCTACTTATGATCCAGATTGGATGTTCAGAGGTCTGTTCGAGAATCATATAAGCACTATGAGAATAAGTTAATCTATCATAGACAGAATCAAGGTAAAGTATTTCGAATTTATTTTTAAGATCTTCATTTTTACCCCTAACTTGAATAAATGTGCTTAAAATCTTGTTGCAATTTAGCAGAACTCATGTTGAAATGCTGGTGTTTCATTTTTGAAGTACAGTAGTCTAGCTCTGCAGTCAGTAAAAATCGTGTGCATCTTCTGGGGGATGAGATCAACTTTTTTATAAGAATGGGGTGCAAGGCTTATTATACAAGGGGTCATGGTACAGTACTTGAGTAAGCACAGTATTTTGAAACGGGCAATAACCCAGGTACAATACCATGCCGTTGGCCAGCATTCAGTTGTAAACTTCAGTGTACAGCATTGATCAGGAAGAACTAGGGAAGCATAAGCGGGGATGATCATACCATTTCACCCCCTCCAAGGTCTGCGGCTCAGAGCAAGGTTCAGAGCAGAAGTATTGTGCTTTTCTTAGGTTCTCCAGCCCACGCCTGAAATATTATGGGATATCTCCAGGAATTTCCATGCCTAACTGATGTTGCTGACACTGACATCCATTCCCCTTCCTTCCCTCAACGCCATAGATGAGAAACTTCATGAATAGCACATGTTTCTGAATATGGGATTTCATTCGAAAATCGCTGTAGGAAAAAAATACGTAAACTTATTTGAAAATTAACCTAATCTAACGTAGTCCTACCGAACCTAAAAATGTTTTTGAAATACAGTACAGTATATGTCATGTTATTATATTCGAGGAGGCTTCCCAATTTATACCCTCACATTCCAGGTGTAGTCACTCACTGGTGGCTCTGAGAGAGAATGGCGCGCCCCGTGGCGACGTGGTAAAGGACGGTTGTTCAATTGGATGGCGCGGAGTTGGAGTTCGTTGAAGTGGGGCTTCAAGCGTGAATAGTGCGTGAATTGAATCGACGTACAGTACAGTATTTGCGAAATACGATTTATTGTGTCCTTCATTGGAATTTTTGGTGCGGAGTACGGGCATGAGAGCCTGCATAGGCGAGCTTAGAACAATGCTAGGATTTTGCACACTTCAATCGTCCATTTTTTAAATTAGTGTTTCGCGCGCATGTGTTCTTTTCGCGTATTCTTCGTAAAGGGATTGTTCATCGGAGTACGTCATCTTCTGCATTTAATGACTTCTTTTCACGTTAAAGCTTAGAATTAAAAGAAAATGGCGGAAGAAGTGCAAAAGGCGTTGGAGGATATGATTCCAGAAATGGAAGAGATGCAAAGAACTGGTCTTTTCACCGAAGACGAAATTAGGTGAGTCCAATGAATTATTCTTCTTAGTTTCTCATGGTAATAATTTCGTTCGTTCTGTTTCCTAGGGCGATGGTGCGGAAAAAGAAACATTTCGAATACAAGATTCGGAGGTTCAGAAAGCGGAAGGAAGATTTTCTGAGTTACATCGATTACGAAGTAAAGCTTTTGTCGCTTCTCAGACGGCGGAGAAAGGTTCGTGCTCTTGATCAAACCTCAAGTTTTTCTGAGAATACCCATTAAATTATATTTCAGAAAACGGCGTATTATTTCAAGAAAAGAGAAATTGATTTCTCCATCATCGCCAGAATAAATCGGCTTTTCCGCATGGTGTTATTCCGGCATCAGGGAGATATTAATATCTGGCTATCTTACCTGGATTTTCTTCAGAAAATCGTAAGATATTTTTTTAAGATTTCACTCTCAGTGTTCAGCTTTATGTCCATCTTATAGAAAATGAACCGGAAAATTAGTGCGGTATATATCCGGATGCTCGCTGTTCATGGAGATAAACCAGAAGTTTGGGTAGCTGCAGCAAGATGGGAATTCGAAAGGAACCTCGCTGCGGACGTAGCGAGGAAACTCTTATTGCGAGCCCTCAAGCGACATCCAAAATCTCACCAAATTTATTCTGCGGTTCGTTGTACTCTCATGGATCTTGAGGAAGATGGGCGTAACAATGTTTGTTTCTGCTGATACCCCATGCAGCATTTCCAGATGGAGTTATCTAATGCACAGAAACTTCGAGATGAAATGGAAGAGTTTACCGAAGAAAATCTTCGTCCCAAGAAAAAAATGAAAATCACTAAGACCTTATCGAAAATGGACAAAGTTTCTGAAACAGTGCTTTCTGGCACCTTGGCAAAAATTGTTGCGGAAGAAGCGCTGAAAGATGTACCGAAAGACGAAGTGCCTGCTCTAGCAGTTATTTTCCTTTCTATTGCGCATAAATTCGACTTCGCTCAAGATGTTAGGAGTTGGCTGGTCAGTAAACTCGTATCCGATTTTCCCGACTGCAATATTACCCACGACACAGTCGCCCGACGTTTCCTGGACAAGGACGCGTATGAAGAAAATGAAGTGCCTAAACTTAAGACAAGAATCGAGTGAGTACCCTCATTCCAGACCTCGTTTCATAAAGCTTCATTACAGGTACGATTTTATGTTCCAAAAAATTACGGCTACTCGTTTTCAGGTTCGATTCTTTTTTATTCGAGCAGATCAACTCCACTGCAAATTTTAACTTTCAACCTTTGCTATTTGCTAATTATTTATTCTTGCGTGTATCATACCCATTCATTACACACTTCTGTATTTATCACCTTATTTGTGGAATTGATCATTTTATTTTACAAATAATTCGAGTATTGTATTGAATTTACTTGAGTACTGTAATTGTTTTTTCCCCAAATTGAGAGGGAAGAAGTGAGTGCATGTCAAAGTGTGTATATATTTTTATCAAAGTTTTGTGAATTTACGTGTGCGTTATACTTGATTCTCGTGGGATTTTGGAACCAATTTTCACAGAAGAGCATCTTTTAGTGGAAACGGTTGAAAATTAAGTGAATCAAGTTCAATCCATCTTCAAATTCAAATTTGAATCTTTTTTTTTTCGAAGTGTTGCAGTTTTACGCACTAAAAGTCGGGTGCGCATATTACTCAAGGATACGATTTTACCAAAATTTTAGACAGAAAACCCCCGAAGCAGTGCATTTCTTACTTAAGGGTGTGTGGAATTGAAGTCAATGTAGTAATTTGTTCTGCGTAATTGCGTGAACGTTGGGAGGAAGGAGAGGCATCTGAAATTTCAAAGGTCGAAGTACTCTAAATTAAGCACTTGAAAGTACAGTACAGCATTAATTTTTGTAGTCTTTTTAATTGTTGGATTTCCCATTCAAGTTTATATCACATACAATATGGGTTTTATTACGGTGACTGCTTCTGTGTTCTGAAGTCTCAAAAGTAACTCTTCATTTGGAAAATTGTGTGCTGTACTTCAGGTATGCAACAATGACAACATTAATTCAATGGAGGTCCATTAGAACCTTCATTGAATTAAAATGAGAAAGCATCTTATTTCAGCTTTGCTGATGCGTTTATTTTATTTTTGCAGGAATTGCTGTAATGCTTACGAGGAATCAGTGAAGAGTATTGATACGGAGAGCATGTGGGGCAAATATTTGGACACTGTCGCAGATTTAGATGCGACGACCATGAGCAGAGTGAAACGGGATCCTGAAAGATACTTTCAGCTCTTGTGCCGAGCATTTGAAGCCAAGCGAATACCTGTTGACCATGGTTTGCAATTGGTGAATATCTATCAATAGAAATGTATATTTACCGGAGAGCTAGGATGGCTAGATCATTTTGTGTGTTTCTAGATCGAAAAGGTGTAGCATTTTTGTAGATTTTCCTTATGTCGCTGGTTTTAAAACCGTATGTGCATCAGGAAATTTTTTTCTTGTGCTTTGTAATTTTGTTTAATTCCATGTGTTTGTGTGTGTGCTTTTGTTTCACCTCATCATAGCAATATTCCCGCTCAATCTCACTGAGAGTTAATTCGCAATGCAAGCTGTAAATATAATCGAAAATATTCATCTGGCGACGGATTCCTTCCGCGATCCTTATGCTGTACAGTATATTATAGACTTCGCGCAGTCATAAATTTCATGAAAATTTTGCCGGCCTAAGCAGGTGAAGAGAATTGGAAGGATTAGATGCACTTCTCGAATAATTTATCTTTTTCCGCGTGTTTTCATTCCACAGGTTTCTATTCTCCAATCCAGAGAAGAAACTCAACGAGCATTCGTCACATTAAATAGTATGATCGATCAAAAGTTGGCTGACGGAAATAACAGTGACGCTGCTAAACTTCTGATGAAAAAGATGGATCTCTTGGTATCGACGAAATCTGTAAAATTCGAAGAATTTGCCAAAGAATTTTTCGACGTACAGCAGATTTTGTATAATAAATTCTTGCATAATGATGCGGAGAGAGTTTGCACGACTGCCGCCGATTGTCTGCTGAAGAACCATTCTTACAAGAGTGATCCGAATGTGAAAGATTTTTTCGAACGAAGTTTCCAACTGGAATCGAGGTATTGTACATTGTTCCGTGGGGCCTACATTCACTGGTCGTTTGCAACAAAAGGTACTGTCCTTGTTTTACATCTTCGAACCAGTTTGAGTTGGAAGCATTCGTAAAATTATTCTGCAGGAATTGGAAGTGCGAGAGCTGCGTTTATGCAAGTGTCAAATTTGCCGCCTTACACGGAAAATTGCTTTCGAGCAATGCTGGAGATAGAGGAAACATTGCCCGACAATTTCTCTAGATTGCAAGAAATTTTCGAGTTGTACCTGTTTCATTTCAAGTCGCGCGCATCTGGTGAGAAAATCATACCCTTTGTCGATATTTTCGCCTTGAATATCCCGTACCTTTTTAAAGTACATTGCGTGTATTATGAGAAATTTAGAACCTTCAACTTTTTGAAGTACAGCATGTTACTAACCAAAACTAAAGCGTAACTTATCTGTCATAATGCCCATTTTGGAAAAACTACTCCGGAAACCGTGTCATGACAAAATAACCGGAGTACTCGCCATAAATGCTTTAAATTTAAACCAGTAATTATCAGAACCTTATGTAATGCCTCGCTAACCTAACTTGATACAGTGAAACCTTGAGCAAAAAATCGTATATTTTCCATCCCTTATCTGGCTTCTTGAAATGGAAAAAAAGGATTTTAATTTTGCTTTAAAAAGGAATAAGAATCGATTTTCTTGAGCGTTTGCGGAGCCCCTATGCATGTCCTGAGAACCTCTGTTTGAATATAACCTTGAAAAATAATTTCATGGCCGCTTCGGCTATTTCAATGTTATCTGACTGAATTTGAACGCTTCATTGTTCTTTAACTGTGTTCAAACTTGATCGATCCTTTTCCTGCAGTTTGGATTGAGTTCCACCAAGCAGCGGTGAAAGCTAAAGCTGACTGGTCAACCATAGCGTCGATAAAATCTAGAGCTTCGAAGAGTTTGACGGAATCGGAGCTTGAGGTATTCAATCACTTCCTCGTCACGGGAACCCCTCCTGATGTAGATGCAATCGAAGCGGCGGATTCCGGTGATGAAGATTTGGATGAAATGATTGCCGATGCGTATTCAGACGACGAGGATGCACAGTCCGATGAAAAGGAGCAACCTGATTTAGCGGAACATTTTATTTCTGAATAATAGAAGAAATGTCGCGTGATGTTGATTTTGATCGCGTCAATTTGCAGTTCGAGATGCATTTTTAGGAAAATTTTTCTTCTCACTGTTTCAGAAAAAAAACAAAAACAGAATGAGCTCGTGTTACTATTTCGTGATCGTCGGACACCTTGATAATCCGTTGTATGAAATGGAATTTGCCCCTCCGAATAAGGATGTCAAGGTGTGTATTCAAGTTCTCCACTAGACTGTGGGGACATTTTCAAAACTTCTTCGACTGGCGAATTTTTTTTTTCTCGGCGGGATGGGACACATTGTTTATGACATTCGTCGTCAGACTTCATCCCTTTTTTTTTTTAATAAACAACAAAACAATTACCGTATTTTGCGACTACGATGTCCATTTCGACGAGGGTGAGGCAATTGTAATGTTGGAGTTTGCGGAACGTTCCTGGTTATTATTCCAGAATAAGTAGACTTGAAAGAATGGAATTTCCGTCATGGAGATTCTATTTTTAGTGAGTGTAATAGGAAAACTGCTATAAACAAGATGCTGAAATATTGTATGAGAATTCTTGGAGTAGTGTGATTTGGATTCGTACGATAGGGACGTTGAGCGAAATTCTTGACCGTACGTCGTACAGACCGTGACTGTCTTTGGTTGTTTTCGGAAAAATTCCGATCTAAACATTATATTTTACTGCTGTGTAATTAGGATTTAATTTTCCGGATTTTTTTCATCTTTCCAAGAAATTTAAAATGCCGCGAAGTTGATTCTAACGAGAAATTTTTTTTTCATGAATTCCTTCTGATGTATTCCTCAGCTTTTATCGCGTTTTCGGACATTTAACTGATAGTGAAGTTAATTGGTTGTATTTTATGTGTGGTCATTTATCTCTCGTTTATTTTTTTTTAGAAAGACGACCACAGACATTTGAACCAGTTCATAGCGCACGCTGCTTTGGATCTGGTGGACGAGCACCAGTGGTCCGGTCCGAACATGTACCTGAAAATTGTGGATAAATTCAATGAATGGTTCGTTTCTGCGTTCGTTACTGCAGGTGGAATACGGTTCTTGATGCTTCATGATGTGAAGAATGACGAGGGCATCAAAAGTTTCTTTGCTGAAGTGTACGAAACTTACATCAAGGTACAAAACTTTTTTTTGAAATTCTATTAGATGTCTTCTTATGCTGATATTTTTTTCTTGCTTGCAGTACTCAATGAATCCCTTCTACGATCATGATTCCAAAATCGTCAGTCAACCTTTTGACAAGAAAATCCAGCTTTTCGGACGCAAATATCTGACCGGCTGATTTTTGTGTATGTGGTGTAGATGTGCTATTTTGATTCTGTGATAAAAAGGATTGCATTGAAATTGCTGGGTTATATTTGATGCCGTAGATGTTTTCAACCTGTGGTCTTCTTTGTGCACCTACTGAATTTTTTTTAAATTGTTCGTGAGAAAAAAAAAATGTTGGAATACAAAATCAAATCTTCGAAAATAAAAGGAAGAACGATTCCTTGTGTTGAGTTGATCACGAAGTGAAGCGATCGCGTCTGTTGATTAGTATTCAAAGTTTCTTTTTTTGTCTTTAGGAAACTGCAAGTCACTTCAAGATAAGAGGATCAGCTCTTCTGTCCCATTTCAGGTGGAAATCAGCGTTCCGTATTCATATCAGAAATGTTTTCAGACAATCAAGAGATTTTCCGATGCTTTACTCACGTCTAGCGTTAAAATACGTTCCTTTTTTTAGGAAAAATGCCCCTAAGCCGTGGCGAAATGTACACCCGGATGCTTGAAGACCATGACGATAATCCGAAAATCTGGATAGTTGCGGCGAAAAGTGAATACGAAGGAAATCGAATCTCCAATTCTGCAAACAAAGGAAGGGAACTTTTTCAACGTGCCCTCAGGCGACATCCAAGTTGTGTTGAAATTTACATGGCGGTTCGTTCGATTGCAATTTTAAAATGAAGTGGAGGGCACGCAAAAAAAGTTTTGATTATTCTATGATGCTTTTACCCTTTTCAGTATTTCGAAATGGAACTATTCAATGCGCGGAAACTGCGGAATCAAATCGAAGAGTATGCCGAAGAAAAGGTTTTGAAGAGGAAACGGACAAAATTCTCAAAAACAAAATCGGAAATCGATGAAGATTATGAGAATATTCTCTCTGGTTCCTTGGCGATTAAAGTAGCCGAGGGAGCGTTCAAAGATGTGTCGAAAGACGAAATTCCTTCGCTAGCTCAAGGGTTCTTAACTGTTACGCGCCCCTTCGTCTTTGCCAAGGATGTGAGGAATTGGCTTGTCGGCAAACTCGTCGCCGAATTTCCAGACTGCGAAATAACCCACGACGTAGTCGCACAGCGTTTCCTTGATGAGGATGCGTATGAAGAAAATCGAGTACCTCATTTGAATATGAGAATCGAGTGAGTTCCCAATTTTCAAGAACTCGTGTTAAATGCTCGAAATTCCGTGCGAACTTCCGCGAAAATTTTTCCAGTTTCTACGTATATACACTTTCCATCAACATTGTTTCGAAGATGAAATCTCAGAAATGTACCTGTAAAAGTGTAATATTAAACGCTTGTCTGACTCCTGCTCAAATTTCGCCAACTTTGGTTTACACATGGGGAAAGGAGTTCAGTTTGAAGAACAGCGAATGTTCGTATTCTACTTGATGAAAATTTCTTCATCGGAATAATGCTTTATACAGAAAAAAAATTCCTGACGATCGACGAAGTATTAGAGAAATTTCCCAACCGAAACAAGTCCGAAATGATTTTTCTTCAAGAAATTAAAAGCATCTGTCTGAAAATTCTGCTTTTGTTTATGCTCATGCAATGCTATACTTGAAAAAATTGCAGGAATTGTTACAAGTCGTTCGAGGAATCCCTGAGAACAATCAATACGGAGGACATGTGGGATAAATATTTGTACGCTGTAGCGGATTTGGAGGAGATATACAAGAACCGATCGTGGGAACATTCTAAAAAATACTTCCAAGTGACGTGCAGAGCATTTGAAGCAACGGGAAAATTTGGCGAAACGCTGGTAAATATTCATCGTATATGAACTTTCGAATACTCCATCGTCAGAATAAAATCATGTTTACCGGCCGAAAAATGCGTGACCAAACATTTTTCTTCTTGAGTGGTCAATCATGTTGTGATATCGTTGGGTTATGTGCGAAATAGTTTTCAAGTATGTTTTTAGGGATGGTTCATATTTCCAATTCATATCATCAACTGTAAATGTTCCGGGAAGACAAGAAAGAATTAGGAACACGCAACAAAATACACGAGAGGAAATTTTTAAATATCGTAGTTCTAAACGATGTCCAGATGTAAAGTAATATCCTGCTTTTTCTCGTTGATTTTTCCCCCAAAAAATAATGTTTTAAAATTGAATTAACTGTCTTTGAGAGTTTGAATTTTGAAAAAAGGTGTTCCTCTTGAAAAAAAAGTTCAATTAAAAGTTATGCGTAATTGATTTTATGCCGTCAAAACTCCCTGAGTCAAATTTTTGTCAAGTCCCTCTCCGAATTCCCTTAGAAACAATGCATTGAAAACTTCCCTAAATTGAAGGCTTTCTCTCCCAAACTTCCTTGATTCGAATTTTTTGGAGACATTTTGGCAATCAATTTATTGACGGAGTAAAGAGACATGCAATTAAAAGTGTAGCCTGACCTGTTGAGAAAGTGGAAGAATAAGTGGCCAAATGAACCATTGCCTCCAAGTTCAGCATCCTGTCAACTCTTACGTTTAGGAATCAGTTTAAGGTCCAGAATATCACTAATCACAAATTCCTGTGATGTTTCCTTCTCCCGCAAAATTGATTGCTTCCCTAAATCGAAAAATACCTGACTTGATGAATTTGTTGTGGGTCCCGTGAAGTTCGTATTTAACCGGTTCAACTGTAGTGGACAACGCTATTCATTGCCATTATTGGATTATGTATTTGACAGGTTTCGCTGTTACGATCAAAGAAGGAATTTCAAATGGCCTTGGATATATTGGATCACGTCATTGAACAAAAATTGACAGAAGGTCGAAACTGCCGGGTCATCGCAAAGCTTCTCAAAAACAAATTGGGTCTCCTGGAACTGTATCTGCGGTATTTCAAGTCTCGTGCATCCGGTGAGTAAATTATGATTGTACCGCAGTTTTTTTTTTTTAATGAAGCTGTCCGGCCTCTTCTTCCAGTATTGTATAGTATGTGTTTACGGGTGCAGGAGAAAATCCCGTAGGAGAAAAAAACCCGCGGCTCGAAAATCCCCTGTGGCCGAAAAATCTTGCGGGGGGGTCCGAAAATCCCGTAGCTACGAAAATCCCATATACTACTACAAAATTGTGATATTATCTCTGAGTTTCCCTTCCAACTGCGTTTACTCTTCTGTGGCCTTTGGGTGGGAATCTTTTCAAGTTGAATGGATTGTTGAATTAAAAAAAAAAAAAATTATGCTCTATCATGTGCTGTACATTGAAATTGAAATTTGACAAGATGAAATATACTTATATAACTGCATTTAGACAAACCATTGCCTCCAAGTTCAGCATCCTGTCAACTCTTACGTTTAGGAATCAGTTTAAGGTCCAGAATATCACTAATCACAAATTCCTGTGATGTTTCCTTCTCCCGCAAAATTGATTGCTTCCCTAAATCGAAAAATACCTGACTTGATGAATTTGTTGTGGGTCCCGTGAAGTTCGTATTCAACCGGTTCAACTGTATTGGACAACGCTATTCATTGCCATTATTGTATTATGTATTTGACAGGTTTCGCTGTTACGATCAAAGAAGGAATTTCAACTGGCCTTGGATATATTTGATCACGTCATTGAACAAAAATTGACAGAAGGTCGAAACTGCCGGGTCATCGCAAAGCTTCTCAGAGACAAATTGGGTCTCCTGGAACTGTATCTGCGGTATTTCAAGTCTCGTGCATCCGGTGAGTAAATTATGATTGTACCGCAGTTTTTTTTTTTTTAATGAAGCTGTCCGGCCTCTTCTTCCAGTATTGTATAGTATGTGTTTACGGGTACAGGAGAAAATCCCGTAGGAGAAAAAAACTCGCGGCCCGAAAATCCCCTGGGGCCGATAATCCCGTCGGCCGTAAAATCTTGCGGGGTCCGAAAATCCCGTAGGTAAAATCCCATATACTACAAAATTGTGATATTATCTCTGAGTTTCCCTTCCAACTGTGTTTACTCTTCTGTGGCCTTTGGGTGGGAATCTTGTTAAGTTGAATGGATTGTTGAATTAAAAAAACATAATGTACGCTCTATCATGTGCTGTACATTGAAATTGAAAGTTGACAAGATGAAATATACTTATATAACTGCATTTAGACTTATTTGATGATTTAGAAATTATTTACAGACCATCACCATGATATGTAGATATCAAAAGAGGTTTTTTTTATGTAAAAATTCATGTTTTGAGGGCAAAGTAGAACTGAAAATAATTGGAAAAGTGAACAGTTTATATACAAAACAAATGCAGGGACAAAGTCTTGATCCAAATGAAGGTTATATTTTTCTCAGGTTTCCTCAGGAGAAAGGTGAGGAAGTGAAGTTGAGGCTCCATTGACAAAGGTAATTCCTAAACCTTGGAAATCCTTGGAGAGAAACCCCTTGCACTTTCCCCATTTCATAATCCACCATATTCGCATTCCTCATAGGCAGTTGGAAAGAAAACTCAGAGATATCACAATTTTGTTGTATACGGGATTTTTGTACCTACGGGATTTTTGGACTGTGCAAGATTTTTTGGCCTATGGGATTATCGGCCTCACGGGATTTTCAGGCCGCGGGATTTTTTCTCCTACAGGATTTTATCATGAAGCCGTGTTTACGTATTGCAGCTGAAATCATTCTTTCAATCTAATATTCAACAGTCTGAAAGCTTAAAAACACTATTTTGCGTAACAGAACTCTTTTAAACACAAAATGGCTGAACAGAATGCTTCAAAAACCTGAATGGCCCAAAAGGGCTCCATGATGAAATCCCATAGGAGAAAAAAATCCCGCGGCCCGAAAATCCCGTGAGGACAAAAATCCCGTAGACTGGAAAATCTTGCATGGTCCAAAAATCCCGTAGGTACGAAAATTCCGTAGGTACAAAAATCCCAATGAGTACTACAAAATTGTAATATTGTCTCTATTGGTTACCCTTCCAAATGTCTAGAAGGAATAAAAATCTGGTGGATTATGAAATTGTGAAAGTGCAAGGGATTCAATTCCTTCCAAGGGTTTGGGAGGCTTAAGGATTATCTTTCTTAATAGAATCTCACCTTCACTTCCTGATCTTTCTCAAAAGAAAGGTGAGGAAGCCTAGAAAAGATATAGCCTTCATTCCTGCATTGTTTTGTATATAAACTGTGTACTATTCCAATGATTTTCACAGGTCAACTTTCCCTTCTGAAGTAATAAACTTGCATCAGTTCGGGTGGAAATCTTGTAGAGTTGAACGTTTGTGGACTTTTTATAGATTTATTTTATTTCATTTCTTATACATCATTTACTGTATATTGATTATTAAGATTGAAAATGAAATATCACTATATATAACTGTATTTGGACTTCTTTGATGATTTTGAATTGTTAAAATACCATTGCCTTCTGTCATTTTCAAACTAGGTTTTTCTGATATGAAAATTCCTTTTTCGGGATTTTCGTGCCTACGGGATTTTCGGACCTTCCGAGATTTTTGGGCCTACGGGATTTTCGGCCGTGGGATTTTTTCTCCCACGGGATTTTATCCTGCACCCGCCCAAAAGAACGCCAAACAAACCTGATCACTTTGAAAGAATGCTTAATAAACCTAAGTAATCTGACGAACACTGAGCAAAACTATATATTGTAACTTAAATGGACACCAATCACCAAATATCTTGAATGTCGCAGGATCTACTGTAATTCAAAATGTGTATCGCACCAAGACAGTAATCATAGCTCACCTTAACCGTGCTTCCTGCTCGGACAATTTTAATTAGGAAAATGTGATGCAGATTTTGAGGTGTACCCTTTTTATTTGTTTATTAGTGATCTTGAATTTTCAATCAACCTTTTCCCTTTGCAGTCTGGATCGAATATCATGAAACCGCAAAGAAAACGAAAGCTGATGATCCAACCTTGGAGTCAATAAAATCAAGAGCTTCAATGAGCTTGAAGGGCTCGGAATTGGATGCCTTCAATGATTTCTTTGTCAAAAACTCCCCATGCGATGAAAATGAAGTCGAAGCATCAGATATGATGATTAATGTGGATGCAATGCTCGCAGATTGAAAAGTTTGTAAATTTTGTGCTATTCTTCCCAGAGAAGCCGTATGAAAAACAAAAGTTATGAACCTCATTTTGCGCTCGTCGGACATCTCGATATTTCCTTGTACAGTATGTAATAAATTCGCTCCACCGATTGAAGAGATTAATGGTATTCATTTAATATGTGTTTTATTCTCTAATTTCATTGTGACCGTATATTTGAACCTGATCGTAGCGCACAATGCTCTGGATTTGGTTGATGAACACCCATGGTCCATTCCGAATACCTGAAAATAGTGGATAAATTAAACGAATGGTTCGTCTCGGCGTTTGTTACTGCTGGTGGGATGCGGTTCTTGATGCCAAAAATGATGAGGGCGTCAAAAGTTTCTTCGCTGAAGTGTACGAAACTTACATCAAGGTACGAAAAATTTTGTTTCTCTATTGCATGTCTTTTCATGTTGATATTTTTTCTTCATTGCAGTACTCGATGAACCCCTTCTACGATCATGATTCCAAAATCGTCAGTCAGCGTTTTGACAAGAGAATCCAGCTTTCCGGATACAAATATCTGAAAGGCATTTTCTAATGGTTTAGATGTGTCATTATGATTCTGTGATTACGCAGTGTTGCATTAAAATTTAGGAGTTGTATTTGATGCTGTGGATGTGTTTTGATCTGTTTTATATTCTTCGTGCTTATGCATTTTTTTCAGTTGTCCGTGAGAAAAAAAAAAGTCAAATGCAGACTCAAATCTTTTAAAAAAGGAAGGAGTACGGTATGCCTTGTTTATAGTTAATAACGAAGTTCAGAGATTGTCTCATTTTAAACCAAAACGAAAGGTTCAAACATCTATGGTTCTTCCGTTTTTCCAGGAAACATTAAATCATTCCATAAGAAGAAAATCGACGTTTCCATACAACAACAGGCGGATATCAGCGTTCGGTAACCATAACTGAAATTCTGAGAGGCAACTGAGATTTTCGGAAGCATTTAATTAGAATTAGCGGTAAGTGCGTTCCTTCTTTCAGGAAAAATGCCCCGAAGCCGTTGCGGTATTGGCACCCAGAGGCGTCCAGACCATGAAGGTGATCCAGATATGTGCTGTATACGTGCCGCCCGGAATGAATACCAAGGAAAACTTGTTTCAAATTCTGCAGTTAAAGGGCGGGAAATCTTCGTACAAGCCCTCAAGTGGCACCCAAAAAACTTCAAAATTTATGTAGCGGTTTGTTCGATTGCAATTTTAAAATGAAGTGGAGGGCACGCAAAAAAAGTTTTGATTATTCTATGATGCTCTTACCCTTTCCAGTATTTCGAAATGGAGCTATTCAATGCGCAGAAACTGCGGAATCAAATCGAAGAGTATGCCGAAGAAAAGGTTTTGAGGAGGAAAACGGCGAAACTCGCCAAGAACGTATTAGAAATCGATGAAGATTATGAGAATATTCTCTCTGGTTCCTTGGCGATTAAAGTAGCCGAGGGAGCGTTCAAAGATGTGCAGAATGACAAAGTTCCTTTGCTGGCTCAAGGGTTCGTAAGTGTTACGCGTAAATTTTCCTTTGCCAAGGATGTGAGGAATTGGCTTGTCGGCAAACTCGTCGCCGAATTTCCAGACTGCGAAGTAACCCACGACGTAGTCGCACAGCGTTTCCTTGATGAGGATGCGTATGAAGAAAATCAAGTACCTCACATGAAGACACGGATTGAGTAATTATCTTCATTTTTCAAGAACTCTTTTCATATGCTTGAAATATTATGCGTACCTATGTACTTTACTCGGGATGATTCTTATCGAGTTGTGTTCCGTTCGATTTTTCTGTCTTCTGATCGAGAAATTATTTTAGAAAAATTGAGGAACACAGAAGTTCTTGACAGACAGCAACGTTTAGGACTGTTTCGATTCTGAACTACGCAGAATGAACAATTGCATTCATACCCAAAAAGATGTAAATGAGTGGCTGAGAGTGAATTTGCTTCAGTAATTTTGGTCGTGAGGTTTTTTCAATGGCGAAAAATGCCCATCTTGAGTAATTCAAAGACCGTCTTGGTGAAATGTAAAACCAAAGAAGTCCGAAACGAATTTTCTTGAAGATGTTAGAGGCATTTTCATCCGTAGAAAAAGAAGTCTGGTTTTATTGCTGATCATGCAATACATCATTTAAAATAATTGCAGGAATTGCTACAATTCTTTCGAGGAATCCCTGAGAACAATCAATACGAAGGACATGTGGGCTACGTATTTGTCCACTATAGACAATTTGGAGAACGGACCGCGGACGTATTCTGAAAAATACGTACAAGTGACGCGCAGAGCATTTGAAACAACGGGAAAATTCGGCGAAGAACTGGTAAAAATTTATTGGAGAAACTCCGTAATACCGAAACTTTAGTGTCGGAATGAAATCATATGGCGATCAGCAGTCTGTGTAGTCCATATTGTTCTGCTGGCTGCTTTCAATGCTATGTTCTATCAATGCGGTTCTAGTCTGAAAATAGGCGGAGGGAAATTGTTGATATGGTTGTTCGATACGCTTTCCTAAGCTCCTGCATTTACGCAATTTTCCCCTGCCTTTCAAAATTGTGTTTCAATTCTATTGCTGTCCGTTAATTAGCGCATGAGTTTAAAAGAAACTGCGTTCCCCGCTGAAAATTGGTGTACATTAAAATGTATGCGTATTATTGATTCTTTATAGACAACACTATTCCTCGAATGTATTTTACAGTTTTCGCTGCTGATGGGAACAAAGGAATATCAACAGGCGTTGGCTGTAATTAATCATGTCATTAATCAAGAATTGGCAGAAGGCGTTGACAAGATCACGAATTTGCTGGTAAAGAAAATGGATCTCCTGATGTCAGTGAAATCTATGAAATTTGAAGAATTCTCGAAAGAATTCTTTGACATTCAACGCATATGCGACGAAAAATCTATGCATCAAGACGCGGAGAGGATTTGCGTCACTGTCGCCAATTACTTGCAGGGAAATAATTCGTATATGAAGGATCCACACGCGAAGGATTTCTTCGAACGATGCTTCCAACTGAGACCAAGGTGTGGGGCATTGTTCGAAGGCGTGAGTGGACTTCTCGCCGGAGCTCACATATGAGCTGCGATGACTCGTCGT
The DNA here is from genome assembly GCA_905338405.1 of Notodromas monacha. Lineage (NCBI taxonomy): Eukaryota > Metazoa > Arthropoda > Ostracoda > Podocopida > Cyprididae > Notodromas > Notodromas monacha. Next base: position 88,633 of record CAJPEX010000644.1, read on the forward strand.
GGGATGAAAATGAATTCGAAGCCTCGGATTTATATGATGGATATGGCTGAAATGCTTGCTGATGCCCATATCGAGTTTGTACATTCCGATCAGGACAATGAGTGACTGAATATCTCCTTCTCGCTGCGAAATTTTTTGTACGGTTTTTTTTTCTTGCATTTTTTGTACGGTTTTTTTCTTACATTTTTTGTTGTTGTTTCAAGGCAAACAATGTAAAAAAAGAAGCTGAATCTCGTCGTTTTACTCGTTTGCACATGCATCATGATGATCCGTTGCTCGAAATAAATACGCACTCCAGAATGAAGTTGTGTACAGTATTTATTCAAGTTTCCACTTTACTTCCGAAGTTATTAAGAAAATTATCAAACTCGCAATCAAATGGTATTTCCGACGGGTTGTAATCCTCCAGCAGTCTCATGGGAAGGTGAGAAAAATGCAGTACTTTTTTTCCTCTTAAACAAGGAACAAACGCCTCTGCTTCTTCTCCAGGTCTCCCAATTTTCTGAGGGTCGAATTCGGAAATTATACTGTCCATGGAAAATTTCGAGAAATGAATTGGTAAGATGCAGCAACTGATTTATAGCCGTGTGCTGGCCCAAATGAATCACTTGCGAAGATGTTCAGCGTTTCAGCACTTAATTTTTTTTTAAATTTAAAAACAGAATATTTTT
>CAJPEX010000645.1:0-89269 GCA_905338405.1 Notodromas monacha
TTCACCCCGGCCGCAGCTCGGCTGATTGCTGTGTTTTATTCATCTAAAATACTTTTTAATACATTTATTCTTCACAATGGTGAGTATGTTGTACATAAAACACCCATTAAAAGTTATATAATGTAAGTCTAAGGGAAATGAGACTTGACTTAGGGACATTTTGACTTTGGGACACTCTTGATGCACCAATTTACATCTACACCTTGGGGTCTCACTGTATATGTTTTGTAAAAAGCTTTAAAGAAAAAATTTGAGGCAGCTCAATCAGCCACAGGAGCATCCATTATTGTAGCATCTTTATGGTTTGAGCAAAATATACCAATCATTGTTTCACCTGGATCAGGAGTTGATTTTGTTAAGTAAATTCAGTTTTCATCTAGAGTCTGAAAAAAATAGGTTCATTATATTAGGGATGACAGTGCACATGTGGTGCACTCTCTCTCTCTCTCTCTCTCTCTGCAACAAAATTCAGGGACCAGAAATACATTTTTGAAAAGCTAATTTTGTTGTAGGGGAGCCTTATGACCTGGGGAAATAACCCTATCTCCAAATTCGTTATACTCAGATAATCCTTCTAGAGAGACTTCATTTGTACGATATTATATATGATATTCTGGCGTGCAAATGCTCACCCCTCTCAATGCCATCTTCGCTCATGACCACCAGTCAAGATTTTGTGGAAACTGATCGAAAACCAACCCTGATGCATCCCGTCCCGACGAATGACCTAAACCTCAACTGCGCCCCATGCCATCCTGTCTGTCAATGACGCCACATTCAGGGTAGCGCTTCCGCCCGTTGACACACGCAACCAGGTGCGCATACTTCAGGCCGATCCGTTCTGTTCTGTGGATTAGGCGGGATGATGTGGACTCGTACACAGCCGATTCCCTTCACTGCTCGGGCGAACAACCGCTATATAGCCCCAAAAAACAAAATGAGGAAATAATTTAAAAAAAAAAGGAAAAGGTAAATGAAAAAAAAAATAAATGTAGTGAGAGAAAACTGAGTGTTTCCGAACGGAATCCATGCAGGGATCCGTTGCGCACAAGAAAAGCATCTTGAATAATTTTTCAGACTCCGCCGGACGCGTAACTGTGCGCGTCGGGCTTTAATTGCGATCATACACATGCCGGGTCCTAATGGCGACTCGCGTGCTTCGAAGGTGTTGCGGGCGAGACAGTGTGGGAATTCGTATGCATTAATGTCCCTCTGGCTTGTGTGTATGCAATGAATGCATGTATGTATGTATGTACGTACGTACACGTACGTGAAGAGTAAAGCACAGTATACAGTATAAATGCAGGCCCTGGCTGAGCATCTGGCGCGAGGAAGAGTTCGGCGGCGGAGATGGTCCTCTCCCATCACCATGTTTCATCACCTGGGGGTCTGAAAGGCTGGTCGTAAATATGAGCTGTGCTCGAGAAATTCATGAACTTATTTATTAGGTCTTTTCTGTGCACGCCAGCCGCGTGGTTAAGAAGAACCAACCGGTGGTAATGAACGTTCCAAAAATAAACTATCCTGTGCTGCGTTTTCAGTCGGAGGAAGCCCGAAGCATTTAGATATTGATCTCTGTCTCGTGGCGTCTCAACAGCGTCTGTCTGTCTGCACTTGGCTCTGAACAATGAGTGGTTACGCTTTCAAGATGCAGTACCAGCGATCGGAAAAATAATGTCGCAAATTTACTAACGTGTTGACAATTTTTTTTTAATCTTGCAAACAATTTTCGTGAAATCACAGCAGGGTTCCGATGCTGAGATCCGAAACAAAATCGTGTGCAAAACAGCGCCTGCGCAAATCTTGACGAAATCGAAAATTTACGAAGAAGCAAAAGACATGCCATAAGCAGACTAGGAAAAAACTTTAGTCATTGAAATTAATTTTATTTGTTGGGCTAGTTCACTGAACACGACGAAGTGACCAACAATGCACAGTTAAACCGCTTCATCGTTTTCCGCAATTTTTTATTTATTTATTTATACAGTTCTGCACTGAAACAAACGTATGGAGAATATCCTTTCACATGGTAACTTGCTCCAACAGCTTACACTAAACCAAATTTTAAACTTGTTAAAAATTCACTGTTCCAACTCAATTCTTTTAGTTGCTGTTTTGGTGATTCAGTCTGGGATCTCTAGTTTTAATTTCATAGCCCCGAAATTGGTCTTTGCAAATCAAACTTGGAGAGACCGACAAGAATTCAACTTCGTGTGCTTTTGAGTTAGTGAAAGTGGTACTTTTGCGAAGGAAAAATAAGTGATACTTATTGGGCCTCAAATTGATGATTAAGGAACTTGACTGGCAATGCTGAAATTGGAGGCAAGGGTTCATTTGTCCAATTAGTCTCTCACTTGCTTTCAAAACACATTAGGTACTGTTTTTCTCTTTCCTGGTTGATGAACAATACCACGAATTCTTCTAGAAATACACGTTATGAAGGTCCACCTGGACATGTTCTTCTACAAATTCAGCTCTCTGATAATGGAACACTTCTTGATGACTTTTTTCATGCATTAGGTATCTTAGGGAATACGTTTCCCACATTCTCTGAAATTCTGCGAGAAATGCAAAAAATAAATTGTAACGACTTCAGCAGAACAAGAGGTAAATAAAAAAAATCCAATTGTGGGGTTCTGAATGCTATCTCGCAAATGGGCGGGCATTCGAAAGGTCAATGAGCGGAATCAATGGAACCCTGTGCCATCACCAGGAGCTCTGCTGTCCCATTATCCAGCGGTGGGCGAAACTTTGTATGCGTCCCTTTCGGGTTACTCGGCAGCCTTCTTCTTCAGGACACAGCGTGAGACCAGGCCCACACATTTTCGGGAGATGCCTATACGTTCAGGTTCGGAGAGGAATACAAAAAAAAAGCACTGACGATATATGTACAGTATATACTGTATATATATATGAGTGTGTGTGTTGCACTGCCCGGGATTTTTGTGGGAGGGAGTCGCAGGGTTCCAGCACGAGGGGAAACGAATTCGAAGGGAAACCCGGAGAGAATCCGTCTCTCTTCTGGGGCCGGAGTCGGTGTGGTGTGGTGTGGTGTGGTGCCACTCCCGCGGGTAGTTGCGAAGAGCGCCTTATCACGTGTTGATCTGCATAATTGTCCGATGGATCGTTTGCCTCTCGGCGTTGTGTAAGCGTGGGAGCCAACCGGATACGCGACCTTCCTTACCCTGGCGCTTCCTCCCCGCGGGCTCCCATGCAGCGTCGCCTCCTCCCAATATCCTACCTTAATCAATTGTTTTCCGAACAATTATCTCTAATTCGCTGCGGTTCAAAGACCCTGCCTCGCGTCTCACTATCTTCCGGACGTCAGTCGCGGATGACACTTCGGAGTTGCACAGCCCGACCGGATGCCCGCCAGACGGGCTTGCATCCCCAGCTCATGTTGATGATTATTATTTTTTTCTTCTGTCGTGCTGCATCTTGCTATACTGTGACAACACTGGCCAGGAAGAGGTGCAATTTGACACCTAAGATGGTCCTCTCTCCCATCTACATGAGATATGTGCTCTGGTCTGCGGTGGCCCACATGTAACCTACACAATACAGCATCTTCCAACTTTCTTTTGGATTGGAATAATTTAGGGCGAAGGTTTGCAAGCTAGATCCTTGTTTGTTAGATAATGCAGGGACATCAAGGTTTTTTTTTTTTTTTTAGATGGAAAGTAAATTAGCAGGAGTGTTTAAAGTTGAGCCTCCATAGAACTCAAGCCTCCTCAAGTCAAATACTTCATAATGTCAATTTTTTCAAGTCCCTGTGTGGATTCCCTGCTAAAAAATGCATTAATAACATCCATAACTCAAAGGCTCTCATCTTCAAACTTCTGTAACCTCAAATTTTCTGCAGGCCTGTTGGCTATTATCTTATTGACAACAAAAAGATGAAAACAATGAACATGTAACTTGATGTGTTTTGAAAGAAATAAGTAAACTTTTAATGGTTAACAAAATTAACCCTTGCCACCAAGTTCAACATCCTTTCCAGCCATGTAAAAAGATATTTAATGCCCAAAATACAATTTAACCAATTATAATTTCCTTTAATACTTCTTTCTTTCACCTAACACAAATGGCTGTTTCCATAACTCAGTTCTTTTGTTGGTCCCTGGGAGTTTGACTCAGAGGTTTGATTGTACAGTACAGTATAGTCAATATCCTTCACTGTATCAGGTCTTTGTATGTTGCACCATCTGCTCTTACAAATGTTGAAGTTATGCAAAGCTACCAAAAGTGGCATGGATGAGGGCCACTGGGCAGACGGTTCATGGGGTTTTTTGGGGAAGCCTAAACAAGAGTTGCAATGGGCATAACATTCAATAGAAAATCAAGGTAAATTAAATCTCAAAAGCCTCGAGTGTAAAGTTAAGGAGTGTACTTGACTTGGGATTTTGATGCATGTACTATAAACTTGAATGCTTTTGATTTGAATAGAAGCCATTTTTAAAAATGATTACCCATAGCATGATGTAATGGGCAATCACTGCTTGAGTGGAGCGATAGAGATATTTTAAAATTTACCTTCCTTTTCTGATCTGCCACTTGGTGAATCGTAATTCCTCCATTTCTGCTGGATGGTAGGAGAAAACCTGCCTAGAAATCGCTACTCTTTTATCGAAGTATGTAAGAACAAGCACTTTCAAGTTCACTCATTCTTTCCTCTTGACAGAAACGTTGTTCAGACCAGAGAGGTAAAAATGAATGCAGTATTTATGAGTTTTTATGACTCTGCTACTAGTCATTGCATTTCTGTTTTATCATATATGTTCTGTCTTGCTCCAGGATATGAAATAATCCCGTTTTATTTGCGTCCCTGTGCAGTTGCGCGAGTCATCGTGACATCTTGCGCATTATAATGTGACCTTGTTTTTGGGCATTCAATGAAGGTTGGTTTCTGGCATCGTCGCACATCTGTTCAGGAATGGAGAATGCGTTTCTTTGTTATTTTCTACTGATTAGTTCGCTTAAATGCATCTTCATCCGCGTTTTTTCTTCATATTATTTAATCATTCACCTTTATTTACTGTACATGGATGGATTTTTCCCTTATGGACACGGGGATAGAGCGCTTGTCAGAAGATGTTTTTGAAGTACAGTATAATATTTGTGCAGTACTTTAGTGCTTTCTTTCTGAAACAGTAAGTTGGGTATAGGGTTGACCAAGTTTCTGAAAAACGAAGCATAATGAAGAGCCGTGAGCCAATGCGCGGAAAATCAATACCGGATCAGCTCCACTTAGCAGCCGGGAAAGAAGAGCCCAACACCCAACGTTTGGCAGGGTCTTCCAGTCAACTTGTTGATGTTCCATTTGTTGGTACAGTAGTAGTAGTGGTGGTGGTGGGGTGTTGGGATTGTGAGGGATGGGAGACAAACACCCTACTGTACACACACACACACATCACATCAGTTGCATGCATGCAGGAAAGGGATGAACATAACAGGACGAGAGAAGGAGTTTTTCGTGGATGATGGGGGTAGCAGGGGGGGGGGGTTCAGGATTAGCCATTTGGATTCGCAGTGCGGCAGGTTAGGGGGCAGATGTCATCGCCGCAGTGTGCGCGTGCTACACAGTGTGCCGTTCCCGCCGCACCAAGGGCTGAGTGGCATTAGTGTGGCGCGGGAATCGCTGGCGTTTTGGGTGATGAGCCGGGCCCGGGCAAAAAAGAAGTGGAGCATGTGCGCGAAAATAATGAAGAGTGATCCTGGCAAGGGACAGACTGGGAAGGAGGGCTCCCCCGGGAATTTCTTGAAAGCAGGGCTGCCGGATGAGGAATCCGAGCCGCGCCCTCCCTCCCCGCGCCTCTGCTCACCTCGCCACGCCGCCCCCGTCGGCAGAGGGCGCGGATGAAAGGTAATATTGTAAATAAACAGCTGTAACGCATGCGTGTGTACGCGGGGAGAGCGTGGGCTATGTATGTATTATACATGTGCGCCCGGGGGAGAGGGAGCGCAGCCCACACACTCGGCGATCAATGTACTGTACGAATCTGACCAGCCCAACCTCTGAAACAAGATGCCTCCTCCTTTGTCTCCCCCCCTCTCTTTTTTGGCGGCGCGGATCCCGATATCCAGATCGGGCACCTCTTCACCTTTGATTCCACGCTGTGCCGGAGCACCACCAGCTCGGAGACATAAGTTACGGGTGTAGCGCGCCCGGGACTGAGCCGCTTTGGGCCCTCGCGCGCTCGCCAGTCGGCTCCGTCCCGCCGAACCGGTCGGTCGGTCCTTCTCTCGCGGCTGCCAAATCCTCGTCGGCGTTCGACTCGTGCAAAATTTTTGGAAAATACTGTACTTCACAGATGGAGATGGAAAAGAAAGAAACGTGACAATGTCCACTCGGCATTTTGTTGTGACTGTGGTGATGGCCCTGGTCCCTGTGACTGGCGTAATAAGTGCAATCGCGATTTTATTCGACGGACTTATTCTCCGCTGATGAGGACGCGTGAAAAAAAAAAAAAATTATCTCCTTTGTCCTCTGTGCTTTTGAAGAGAAAATTCCGTTTTTGCCTTTGAAACCGAAATGTGGGAGCTGGAAATTTGTGCAGAGGATTCCTCCACTAATTTTTGAAGCTTAATTTGCTGTGCTGTTGCATTTTCTGATCGATTTTGAAAATCCGAGAAAATAAAATTTTCCGTCGGTGGCGCGAAAAATTGAGACAAATGGCAAAATTCGAAGGTCGAACAAAATTTCGGAACGAATCCAGTTTCATGCTTGCAAATTTCCCGATTTTATTCTTCTGTGATTTTCGGTCGAATTTCGAAAATTCAACATATTCGCTGTGGCAGCAGTGTTTACAGAACGAAACCCTCGGATGTGTTTGAAAAGTATATAAATAAAACAGTGACACACTCGCGTCATTTCGCGATTTCCGGCAGTTTTTCTTTCCATCATTTTCACGAAAGAAAAGAGCGAAGTTCGGTGCTGCCTGGAAAGGCGCGAACTAATCGCTGTGAAAAGTTCATACATCGGATCTGAGACTGTCCCAGTTAGGCGCGAGCTGTTGGATTTGTGTGTCGAGATGCTCCGCGACGTTTTTTTTCTCGTGTGACATTTTGAGGGCATTCGGTGCATTATTGTACACTGGAAAGAGAGCCGCGTTTTCGGACGATTCTTGGTTCTTGTTGGAATGTAGGAAAAAGTGAGTCTGACGCGACCCGCGATTTTTCCTCGGTCGCCGCAACAGGTCAAAGGTGAGGACATATTGGGTCAGCGTGATGCTTATAATGTTCCTCGGCAATTACGCCCTGTCCGGGAGCATTCGAGCGTAAATCGAACGACCGCCTTTCTAGAAGGAACCCAAGCGACTTTGTTTTTCTTTCGTCTGCAGTGAGTGAATTCCTGCGTTGAAGCCAGTATGAAATCGTTGCGTGGGGATTTTTCGATCAAGGGTCGATAATCTGACCAATGATCGTTTCTGTGAGTGGTTTTTGGTGACAGTCTCTAAACGGCGATTTCCAAAACGGCGCATGCTAAAATTGCCCGTCTACGATATTGAAAATTGAATAGAGCAAGTGTCAGCGGAGGGAGATGAAGTGAGTGCAGAAAGTGTCGTTTGTTTCTCTTTTAAATTGTGATTTATTTAGTATGACAGTTGAACTTCGATAACTCGAACCTCTTTAGTTCCCCTTGGAAACGATGCATATAAAACCTTTACTCGAAGGCTTTTCTCCTCAAGCCTCCAGAACTCAAATTTTCTGAAGGCTTTTGGCCATTTTTTTATTGACGCAAGAAAGATGACAGCAATAAAAATGTAACAATGTATTTTGAAATAAATTGAAGGAGTAATTGGACAAATTAACCCTTTAATCCTGTCAAGTCATTCAAGAAGCACCTGAAGTCTAGAGAATCGAAAATTGAAATTTCCTGTAATTCTTCCTTCCTTCCCCCAACACAAGTGCGTATTTCTTGAATTCGAAAACTCCCTGACTCAAATTTTCTGCTGGGCCCTTGAAGTTCGACTTGGAGATTCAGTGAAGATACGTTTTTCAGAAACGAGCATGTCGACGAAGGCAACGTCGTTGTCTCGCAGTTTCTGTCCATACTTTCTCTGTTTAAGTATGCGAAATTTTTAAACACTCCACTGTGGAGAAAGCTTCTATCACGAGTAACTGAGCGCGGAAGCGTTATCTTGTGCAGTACTAGGGCTGATTTTTTGGCGCGCGCTGTTTTAAACCGCGCGGCTTTCGGTACGCGCTCAACTGTGCGCGCAGTACCGCGACTCGGAAAAAAAAGGCAGTGTGCTTCCGGGATGCGGAAAAAATCAATAAGTTTGCGGGGTTGTGAGCGTGAGTTCGAGGTCTGCTGTTCCCCACTATGGCCTGCTGGGGAAATACGGGTTTGCCGCCCGGCGGCGAGGATCCCCATTCATGGGTTGCGCCTCGCGGGTTGCGTGCTTTTTTTTTTTTTTCATTCTTCAGCTCAGTTCTCTTTCCTATCGGGAATGTGTGTGTGTCGTGCTGTTTGCATTTCCGTGTGCGCGTGTATTTGGGTGCGACGAAATTTTAGCGTAACTCATGCACGAAATTTTGTTCCCCCACGTCAAAATCGCGGCAATTTAGTAATGCCTTTGTTTGCTCGTCCTAGCGACTCTATCTGCTTATTACAATTTTGTTGGGGCATCGCAGGAAGTTTAAATTGTCATGCACATTGAATCATAATTATATGCTTGGTAATGATTTCGCTCAAAAGATACGAACGGAGACTCGGGTTGTTCGAAAAATCTCATCGTATGATATGATGGGCATTTAAAAAAAATCTAATTTCAAAATAAACCGGTAAAATTTTAAGATGACCAGCAGAAATAGTTCATTTACGTCGTTCCCCTGTAATGTTTGTGAGGTGGTGTCATGATTTTTTAGGCACTTTCTTCCTTTAATTATAACATTCTTCATGTGTCATATGGCGCGATTTTGCGTTTTCAGCAAAATCGTTGTTTTGGAATTTCATTTGAATTTTTTGACCTCGCTGTAGTACCTTCAAGGCCAACATTTCAGGTATTGAATAAAGTGAAGCAGTATATCAGAATACTAACGCAGATTTCACCGGCATATGCATGAATTTCAACGACATTTGAAAAATACATGTGCAGTACTGTACACTGTGATCCTCTTTTTAAATTGAATTGAATTTAAAATAAATTTATTGACCATCACGTCGCCTTGAGGAAGTTGAGGAAGTTATCTGATTCGTTCTCACGTTTTACTTACTCATGCGACTTGTCAGTTTCCTGTACTTGGCAAATATTATTCCTTGAAATTACGTCCTCTGTGATGGCAAGACGTTCGAAGAGTTCGACAAATATTTATTACTTGGAAAGAGGATCATTATGTGCCATCATTTTCCGTGTAAAACTTTTTTCAGAAGCGCCGTAATTTTGTATGCTGTCGAGGAAAGTGTGCCTCGTATTCTGGCAAATGAATTTCCAGAAATATATAGTTTTAAGGCTTGAGAAAATTTTTGGGAGTTCACTGAACGGACTTCGACAATGAACTTAGGCTTGATTTCCGGAACGCTTGGGACTGGATTCAGACTCTTGATGTTGACGCGACTCAATTTCATTGTCCGCTCGGAGGCTATTAGTTGTGCGTTAATCCGAAGTAATTAGAGCCGGAAGCTGAGCTGATTGCCGCGAGGCTAGTTGTGAAACTCCTTTTGTGTGGTCTGATGTGAAAATGTGCCTCGGGACACTTCTCACGGCTATCGGGTGACTGACTGCACGTTTTTACTTCTCGATGGTGACTTTTTTATGGTTGAAGAAGAAGAAATGTGACTCACTGTCGGCGACTCCACAAATCAAGCGAAGGGATCTCACCTGTCGGGTTAATGTTCGACGCGAACGCTTCCAAACATGGGGTGACAAGTACTGGAATAATTTGATCATTCGCGCCATCGTCGGTCAACCTGCAAGCGAACCGAGTCCCGAAGAACAGCCTGAAAGGGCAGCGATTAAGGCTTTTGTCATGCTCGCGTCGAGAAGAGATGATTTAGTCTCGCCGGGGAAGAATAATGAATCAGCGGAGTTACTGCGGGATGGCAAAATAAGAATTCATCGTCTGATGATTGATTGAATCACTGTACAGTTTTCTTCTGAATGATCCCTTAATCGTTGGAGCCTGCGCTGGATCACGAGTTCATGGAGATAATTCTCTTCTCTGACCGCTTCATGCTGGCGTTTTTGATTACGGTATTCTTCTGAGTCGCTGCTTGTGTATTTCCCAGTGTACAGGGTGCAGGACAAAATGAACCCACTGTTTTAAAATTTTTTTAAATACTAATTTGACTTTCAAGTATCGACCTGCGTTGCCGTTGATGGCATGACATACTTAAAAATGAAGTAGGAAAACGAAAGACGTTCCCGTGCAATTTCTCAGATTTTCTTTTTGGCACCCTGGGATTCAAGAAGCATATAATGTATCCTGATTTAAACTACTGTATTTCCAATAATACTGTAGAAAATATTTTCAATGGGTATCGTGCACTTTAAGTCCCTTTCAGCAGAAAACTCATCCCAAGCAGCAATTAATTCTGAAGAAAATTGTACAGCACAGTGAGGTCCTGGTTTACAATTTTACAAATGCACTGGCTGACGAACTTTCCAGCGAAACATTTTGTTCAAGAAAATGAATCAAAATGGCGAAATAAATGGCAGTATGTGGCATCAGACGCACCAAGGAGGGAGTGTTCAAAAAAAATGTATTCCACATTTTTGGCGATTACTCAGGAAGTATAAATTTTCAAAGGACTGTTGTATTAAGTGAGTTTCTCATATGGTTTCTTTTTAATATAAGTTGTTGGATTTTAGGCCGAGTAATACTTTTTGGGACATACTTTCTTGATTTTTCGTAGGCATTTTCAAGCTTCCGGAACCAATTGCATTTATTCCTGTACTTTTTCTAAGGTAAAATGTGCCCTAGTTCCGGATTGTCCATGAATATCTTTCGAAAGAAAATCTTGAATCAAGGAGTGAGCAATTTCAAACAAATAGTAAGACTAGTGAAGTTTATTAACTAAAGAATTGCGTTAACAAAACCCTCTGTTCTACCGGAAATGCAGTGTCTTCGGTTTGCCCCTTCCAGTTGGATTCACCCGAGTGAACCCCGCGGGATTCCGTATTGTTTCCTGTTTCTCCAGGTTAGAGGCTGGGAAGCGGGGGGCCATGAGAAAAACCGGTAAAAGCGGAAAGGGGTTCGTAAGGACTCCCTGTTTTATTCGATTATTTTTTTATTATGCTTTGGGTCTGGGTTGCACACGAGGCAGAGGGGCTAGTCGCAGTCAGGTGGGACAGAGCAGAGGCGAGGAAATCACCTTGATGGGCGCAAGGTTGATGGTTGAAGCCAGTCTTGAGGGCATTGCCGGATGCGAGGCGAGTAGGTGTCGGTTGGGGAGCAACGTCGGAACACGTCGGTGGCCTTGGTGGTGACGACGTCGTCGACGACGACGACGGACTGTGTGTGTTTGTGTGTCTGGATCTGTCGCGCACGCGCTGTCGACCAGCTGCTGTGTGTGATCCCGACTTCCCTGCCTCTGGCTCCGGTCTCTTCTCTAATTTTTTTCATGTCCATAATTCTCCCCAGGAAATCTAAAACCAAGGTTCCTTAAACTCACTCGATCCCACCGAAGAATGCCAGAAATTCCCTTGAGCAGGACTGCCTCGTTTAATAGACTAGATCCCGTCAAAAGTCTTGAGAGTGCGCAAGTCGTCTACATCTTTGTGTATTAAACTGAACTTTTTGTAGATGTAATACAGTACTGTGAAGTCAAACCCATTAAGACGTCTACCAATGAAGCTGTCACCCTCAGCAGTCACCAAGTTTATTTTGAAAAAAACAGATCTTCGCTAATGATACACGCATTGGAAACCTTATTGAAACTCCATCCGCCATACGCCCGAATTATTGATAACTTAAATATGCTCTCAACAATCAATTTTTTTTTTCAATAGCCCGCCAACAAGATTCAAGTTTCTGCACTCCAAAAAAAAAATAAACGCAAAGATGACATAATTTACTTCTGGGAACATTATCTGGGTACGCATCCTACGGTTGTTAATTTAATTTCTTATTTTACGATTACACTCAATAGTTAAATCATTTTAGCTTTTTCGGATAAGCCAAGAACCTCCTTTAAACCGCCAAACAATCCTCACAAAAAATGGTGGCAGCTTGTCGAGGTTGACTGGAATTTGGTGTCGCTTATTCACTGGACTTGAGTCTGCCTAGATTTTCTTGCAACTGCACCACTGTGAACCTACAGTATCAGAAACTTACTATTTTCCATCAGAAACGCGATGCATGGAAATTAAAAATTTGTATAGTACATTCGTTTCTTGAGGAATACTGCAGAATTTAGCCAGTTTAGAATCCAAACGAAATTTGCGACTGCAGAAATATAAAATTTCAGTATCCCGACCGTAAATTTCGCGTCAGAGAATGTAGGACTTACCTATTTCGCGTCCACCTGAGTTTATAGAATTGATCCAGTCCCGGGGGAAGTCGTCTGGAAATTCTGTCAAATGACGCATGCGCCTGAAAAGGTTGTATGGAGCAGCTTATGGGATCCAATGAAAATTTTCCGCGATAAAATTCCACGCGTAAAGCTGACTAGATTTCTTTCGAACATGACATTTCATGAAATAAAATAATGAACAAGGATGGCAATCCTCCCGTTCTTGCTTGCACTCGTCAGCTACTATCTTACTCAATTATGAGTGTGTCTTAATCTGAATAGCTCTTTTACTTGTCATTTCGTGGCATAACCGGTAATTGCCGAACACGGGGCGGGGAAATGATCACTCGATGATGTAAATTGATGCAAATTGCGGCGGATTTGTTGAATCGCGCGGGTCTCAGGTGAAAACTACACGCGACTCGTCCGGAGATGAGTTGAACGACTCGGCTGGTTCCTGTGTTCTGATTCCCGTGAACTCGAGGAAAGAATCGAGGCCGAACGAAAGAGTCGCAGACCGGACCTGCACGGGTACACACACTGCATTCACTCGCTTCCGCTATTCACAGACCGGAACCGCTTCCTTTTTTTTTTCTGTGTCGATCGACCCTGCAATCTGTTTCCTGTTGCGCGATAGTCTGTCCGCCCGAATAGACGCGTCCGTGAACTGCACGGCCCGACGTCGTCTTACGTTTCCAGGATCGAAAACGAATTTTGGGTGATGAATACAGGAACATTTTTTTTTTCAAGTTGCTTTTCGGAGACTTGCCAAGTTGACCTTTTCTGCATCGAACACCTCGCTATGTAAAACTATTGCTTATTCTCATAAGAACATTTCTATGCTGGATCTCTGCACGAGGAAGAATTTTTCTTTGACCTCCAGAAGTTGAATTTTCTGAAATCCTCGTGCTATTATTTTAGTGCAAGGTATTGCAGACCCATTTTAATTGCTAAAATGAGTGCGCCTTTCACCCACTTTAATTCTTGCATTTCTGAAATTTCTCATTGCCTTATTTAGCTCGAGTATCCCATTTCCCGTAATACAAAAATTTCCCTAGTAAAATGTATTCTAGACCACTTGGAAGTCTGACATACAAAGGTTATATATGTATAAAATTTTCATAGAATGTTTTTTCAGTCCACATCCAATATGCTAGGTTAGGATGGTTGTAGTTTGGGCATAAGGTTTGGTTCATTGGGTTGCCCTAATTTCAGTGAGCTTATAAAATATCCTTAGGTATGGGAAACCCAAGCGTTAGTAGTTGATACGTGGAGTACTTGTTGGAGACATCGAAAAAATCTATCATCTCAGTAATACAAATTTTTACTATCAATCAATCAATCAATGGACCAAGAGAAAACTAAGAACAAATGATGCTCAGCATGCATCATGGATGGAAGGCAACTGTAACTCTGTGCATCTATCCTGAATAAACTCGTATCCCCCCCCCCATTTCCTGGCGAAACTTGTGTTTTAGGGAGAAAGAAGTCCTTCATGAGGCCATGTGGATCTCCATGTGTGTAGAACATTCTGAATGACATTTGGCCTTCAACCAAAAAAGGACATCGCGGTTGTCGCATCGCGAGAGTCTCTTACGCAGGAAATGTCCCTAGAAATTTTATCTTTCTTTGCCCATGTATGTCATAATTTCTGCCTTTGTGCAAGCCGTGTTTATTAAACTGGCCAGTGATGGTTCGTTAGAGCATAGCTTTAGTACTACTGGGATTAAGAAGAAGAAGACAACATATGAGCTTAGGGGTATTGACTCGACTGAAGGGCGTGAAGAACAAATAATCTGGAATTTGAGAAATAAGTGTGAACAATTGTTTGAGAAGCAAATTAACACTAGTGGTGGACTTAGGTAAGCAAACTGTGTTTGGCAAATCGCGGCCATGATTTTAAAGGGCCAATACTCGTCAAACTTTTTTTGGACATCGCAATTCCCGAGACTCATCATAATTTACGCAATACCAAGTACCACCTGAGGAAAGTGTCCATGTCCACCAGTAACAAACTAATTTAACCTGAGATGAGGCTGTATTTGTCTGTGCTTAACATGCGGCCCAGGTATACATTTTTTATGTGTAAGTAAACATGAAATCACTCACTCAATCATTCATTCACTCACTCACTCCCTCCCCGGTTTTATTTTTACTTGGGGTGTCCGGTGTTGGCGCAGGAGTCTATGCGTGGAACATCCAACGAACTTGCTTTTTTATCGTCCATTTTTCGGACGATGGGTTGAATAGCCCTGAGTTGTGGACGAGTGTGCTTTTCATTCAGTGATGAGGGGGAGGGTTCACGAGTGTCTCTCTTTCTCTCTGTTGGGTTCGTCAGTAGGAAAAGTTGGCCCCGACGCGAAGACGGGTGCCCACTGCACTGCACCCCGAAATCCCGGCGAACAAGGAATCATCATCGCGAGGTGCAGACTAGTGCGCTGGGAAACCCGGGGATCGTCCGGGAAAGCGTTTGGGCAATATAAGGACAACATGACAGCAGTACACGCACTCACTCTGGGTGGAAAACGGGAATGCGAGGGGGGAGGCGAAAAGGACCAGGGAGCGGATGGGGACTAAATGGGAGCCTTTTTCCTTCTTTTGGAGGAAAAGCAAAGGCCCCTGGGCGAAGCGTGTGTCCTCTTCTTCTTCTTCTTCGTCTATCCCCCACCTCTTGTGTGGATGTTAAGGGCGAGGATTGCGAGACTGAGAGACTCGGGAGTCGGTTGGGCGTAACTGCGGAATGGCAATGAACCTGCGCCGGAGGTTGCTGCTTGCTTGCTTGCTTGCTGTCCTGCTGCCTCGCGTTGCCTGGCGTATATATATTTTTTCTTATTTCCCTTGGCCCTCCCTTTGCCCATCAACTCATCTAATAACTCCACCTTCCCCATCATCGTTCCCTCTTGATACGTTACGTTTGCCTAACGAACCTGATTTCCGAAACGTTTCGGTTGCGAAGTAATCCTTTGTGCCCTTGCCCCCTCCCCTTCTCCCCTGGAAACTGAAGCAAAGTGTATATTCACTCCCCTATAGGCCGCAGTCCCCAAGTCTGGAAACGGTGTGTGGGAAGGCTGGAGTCTATAGCCTACAGAGAAAGTCATGTCTTTGAGAATTGGATTGCAGTAGAATCAAATATAACAAGCGCTCATCTAGTATGCTAAATTTCTCCATTTGAATGTTGTCATTCGGAAATGAAATCATATTCCTTATTTGGGTAGTTTTTCCTCGAAACCGCTGGAGAGTGATATTCTTCTGTATGCCCTATTTCTCTGGCTGGAAAAAAAGAAATGTGCATGGTTGAAGCACAAAATTGCTTGAAAATTAGTGTTGTTCATTTGGCAACCTACTGAGTTGTTTGCTCAATGAAAAATACCGTTGCGTAACTGATATCCTCGCAAAATCTCAAAGAGCCTTAGACTAGATTTCATAAAGGAAGTCTGTCTGAGATCCCTTTTAAACAATGCATCAAAAACCTTCAAGTCAAAGGCTTTCTCCCTCAAACCTCCATAAGTACAGTTATCCAGAGGATTTTTTGCTAGTATTTTATTGACACAGGGAAGAGAAAAGCAATAAAAATGTAACTTGATGTGCTTTGAAAGGAAGTGGAAGACTGATTGAGCAAAGAAAACCTTTTGCCTGCAAGTTCAGCATTCTGTCCGACTCATTCAAGAAGCAATTTAATGTAAAAAAAAATGGCATGAATTACAATTTCCTGCAATTTCTTCATTCTTCCCCAAAAAAAATGCTTGTTTCCCCAACTCAGAACCTCTCTAAATTTAATTTGTTTATTTTTCCTGGATGTTCGACTTGAACAGGTGCGACTGTACATTTAGTATTGCTTATTCATTCAAAAAACGAAGGAACGTCTTTTGCATGCTTGTGCATAAAATTTTGCAAAATTAATGCTGCATTTACCGACGATTTCAAGGATTTGTGTGAGATTCAGTGTGGATGTTTTTTTTCGAGTAAAACTCATTATAGTGAGTGTTCTTCAACCGTTAAATGATGAAATTTTGTTTGCACTTGCGCAAATAGCTATGAGATATCGACGCGGTTGCATGACCAAGTGAACGAAATATATACTGCATGTCCCTAGCCAAGATTGAATGACTAGGGACATACTGTATATTCCGTTTACATCTGCGGCGAAAAAGACGCGCGGCATTGTAATGAAGGGCGACAAAAGCCACTGTCAACCTCGCTCTTTGTGCCACCTTCCCTTTGTTGGCCGAGTAAGTAAGTAAGTAAGTGCCCAGGTGTTGGTTTCTTGGGTCAACATCGTCTGTCGCTGGTTCCTCCTCTCTTGAAGGGGGAAGAATATAAAGTGTTGCCGGAACGAATCGCGTGAATTGTTGCCGGGTCTGAAGGGACCGAGGGAAAAAGACCCCTTTTGGGTCTTCCTTGAAACTAGAGGCAAACATTCTGCTGCAGCAGGGGTGAATAATCTGGACAACGGGGAGCGAGTAATGCGCTATGCAATGGGAAGATGCGGAGACGCTTATCCATGGTCGGATGCGCCCGGGCGGATACGCAATCCTTCCTGAGACGGTAATTTTCGCGGCATTCGATCCCACTCATTTTCTTCCTACCTTGGTTCGGTTCTATACTATCAATTTTATCTTATTTTTTTGCTTTGTTTTTGAGTCTTCTGGCGTCTGGGAGCCGCCGAGGGGCCATATTTTGTCGGGGAACTTGACAGAGTTCGGTTGGATACCCGCTGGTTTCTCGCTGGCGTCTCTCCAGGCCGGGTTTCTGAAAAGGCGTCGAACTCGGAGCTATCCTCTCTTCAACTCATTATTCGGGTAATGAATTCCCCTCCTTTTTTGTTTACTGATGTTGGTTCGCCTGGGATTTTTTCTTCTTCAAATTTTGGGAAGACATATATCGGGACTGTTCAATATTTGTCAAGGCGAGTTAGTGTTGAGCTTTCGGAATCGGTCTTTGAAATTAATTTTTGTTGAATTTTAGAGACCACTTCTAAACATTTCAAGTGCTTACGACACGATATAGGAATGATATCTGTAACCAACAAATGTATTTCCTGCCGAAGGCAATTACAATATTTCATAAAATGACTTCGAGTCATTTGCTCCCCCTGTATTTGTTATTTTTTAAATCCTGGCCGAGGAGAAACATACTTCACTTCAAAAGCTTGTCACTCAAATTTTTATCGAACTGGCGTTGAAAAAGTCTTCAAATTAAGGATGGTATCTTACGTGGAAGTACGTTAAATCGAAAAACCATCATGTGACCAATTTTGAAAGACTTTCATTGTTCAGTTCTGCATTTTTAACGATTTTAACGTTCTATATGTTACGGTCTTTTGCCGCTTTCTGGAATATGATTGAAATCATTGGAAACTCATCTTGATATTTTTCTGTCGACAAATGCTGGAACATTCTGCCAAGAACGCCTTTCTTGATAATTTTTTGAATTTCGCAGAATTTTTTCAGACTCTCAATATGGTTCGGTTTCAACCTAGTATGCAGTAAACTTTTGGGTTTTGGTTCACCGAAACCCAAAGACTTTTCTAAACGTCTTGAAAAGAAGACTTCGTGTGGATTTCCGCGAAAACTTGATGAATGAATTTTGACCTCAGGGAATCGGAATTAAAATCGCGCTGCGGTTCGTTAAGGAAGAAAAAAAAATTGTTTTCCGGGAGAAGAGTTGAGTTGTTTGTGATGTTGAGACGCGGAAGTAGGTTGGTCCCGCACTCGCGTTCGCGACGACCGGAAGTGACGATGCCACTCTGCACGTGACGCGGACTCGTGTCGGAGGGGTGGGGTGGCTGTCGATCCCGTGTGACGCGGCGCGAACTGTTTGACAACCCTGCTGGCAGTGACGAAAAATACCGCAAACAACCAGCTTCCATTTTTCCAGCAGCGAAAGCATGACTCGGCTCCGTCCTTGCTAACAAGGTATGTTTCTCATTTTTTTCCTGTCTTTTTTTTTCTTCAGTTTCCCGGCCCTGTTCTGTGCGCACATGCGAACACGTGTCTGGGCTCTGGGGTTGCTGGGACATTCGAGCGTGTGTCCCGAAACAGCGCTTGCCCTGAAAAATCCAGCTGTAAAAACGAACATTTCGTCCACAATGCTGACCCCAGCACCTTTTTTTCCGTATTTTGAAGGGATCAGTTTCATTAGTTTTATTCCGTGGCGAGTTTCTGATTCCGCCTGCAATTTTTTTCTTTAATTTTTCGGCATTCACGAATCACTGAGCGTGCGATGGAACTTTCTTTCCGTATCTGGAAACTGTTGGTATCGTCAGCGGAAGAGTTGTCTGGACAGCATTTTTTTTTGTGCTGGGACAGTTGAGTTGCGTGTCCCAAAAAAAAAAAGCGCATGGTAAAAAAGGAAAGTGACGAACGGCGCGAGAAAGTGTAAACTTTGAAGTGATGAAAGCACTGTAAAGAGCGCATGATTTTTACAACGATTCCTGCTCTTTTAATGGTGGAGAGAACCGACGCATTCATGCTGGGTGAAGTTCGCCCTGCGATCAACTCCTGGAGATGTTATCTTGACAGATTTTGTTGTTTTTGTCTGTGATGATCAAAAGTCTAGCTTGGGCTTCTTAAAATGTGTGAATTTACACCCGACAATATGTGACGGAGAAATGGGTACCCGAACCTGTGCCCGGAACTGCGTGCCTTGGTCTGGTCTGGTCTGGTCAGGTCGGGTTGCACAACTTCGAAATGTCGTTTCTGCTGGGTCTCGACTTTTTGCTGCGTGCGTCGGCGTGTCTCGTTCCTTCGCTCAGAGGAGATAAGGCACGAAAAACTGGCTTTGTTTTTCTCTCTCCCCCCTGGGAACAGATCCTCTGGCACCCGGGAATCGATCCAGAATGTTCGCGGGTTTCCTTTCTCGTATCCGGATTGTTGCGGGACAGGAACTAGGAAGGAAATCCCCACCTTTTCAGGCCAGAATTCGATCCGGGTCCCACCTGTGCCCTTCACCCTGGAGTAGTTCCCCCCCCCTTTTTTCCTAGGAAAAATGTATCGGCCTGCGGACAGTCCTCACCTTGAAATTCCTTTGCTATGTTGTATCTATTCCTGAGTAGGACGAAGGGTAATACTACAGTGTTTACCCCCGAAAATAAGGCGTCTTTTTTTGATTCCCTCCTCTAAAAATGCTTTTGAATTCTCTGAGCATGTTTTACTAGGTGACGCTTGAAATTTCATTCGCCCTATCGTGAAATTCCTCGTAATACAGTATTAACGTTTATGTGTGGGAATTCCTGAAAAAATGGACATTTCCCCCGATTTATTCTCGTTAACTTCTAAGAAATACTTCTCTGGTGAACTGTGGGCTGATTCCCAAACTTGATAATTTTGAAAACTCTGAAACCTCCTAAATGCCTCTTTTTACTGGACAGGTGGAGTGACTTCTAAAATCCAGATTGCCCGACATTAAAGGTGGGAATTTCAATGACCAAGGCTCATTACATTATAATTTCAAGGTATTTTAATTTAAGAAAATACCTTTAACGTGTGGGGGTACCTATTTTCTGAGCGGGTAACAAGGATTTCGGCGCATTTTTTCTTCGATTACGTAGAAAAAACCCCTGCTTAGTGTCTGTCATCCGCTGCCGGAATGTTTAGAGAGTCTTGCAGTGCGTTACATTTTAATGAAGTTAGAAAAGCGGATTTATTTTCCTTGCGTATCTCTGTAGCAAAGGTGCGCTTGAGTAAACGAAAGTATTCAGTTTGCGTGATAAAATCGCATAAAGAACGGGGGAAAAAAAATACTGGCGAGAAATTGCGTGACGACGTGAGTCACGCACTGAAGGATCGTCGCCTTTTTCGGACAATGCCGTGCTTGCGTCTTGTTTACTTATGCAAAAATATTTGTCTCCTCTCCGCGGGTTCATTTATTGCGTTTCTTTGCTTCGTTGTCGCGGTTTTTTGTTCAAAGAAAGGTGTTCCGTGCTCGTGTGTTCCCGGGTAAATATGCGGGCTTCAGTTGACCTCGACTTCGAATGATGCGTTTGCAGAATGCTTAGTCTCTGATTTGACATTCCTGGGAAACATGAGCTGATTCTTGATGAAGAAACGTTTTTTTTCCTTATATGATATGAATAAGCAAGCAGAATTTTGCGGCAGGCACTATGTTGCACATCAAAAGAGCAAGTCTTTCTCGGAAAAACAAATATGTTTCAACAGATCAACTTTGTCTGAATAAGGAAGTATTCCTCAAAAAATCAACAACGTCTCAGAAGTTCAAATATAATATACAATACCTCGAAATTGCGATTATTTCGTCAAAGAGTAGGTATCGAAAGAGTGTGTCACAGCTTCGGCGCGAAAGTGCTAGTCGAAAAAGGCAAGTTTGATTAGATTATTGGTTACTAATAATTTGCGCTTGTCTTTATGAGATACCTCTGAAGGTGCTTGTTGCTTTTCTATGGGATAACCCTTTGGGGATTTGTATGCCACCATTTCCATCTTAAATTGGTACGAAAAATTCTTGTCCGGGTGCAGTAATTGGGTTTTAACGAGTCCGCATGGTGCATTGTCAACGGAAGGTTCTTGAGAAACGTGGTTGAAATCGACCTTGACCAACGTTTAACTGAATGGTTTTCGTGTCAGCAGGAAAAACCTCGACATCATTAAGCCTTAATTTGTAATCCCTGCTCAAGATCATTTGTTCTCGATTATTCTCGGCGATTGTACCCGGACCCGCGAAGGAGGGATTTAAAAGCTACTGGGTAAAAAAAATCAATCGCGTCAAGTGTTCGTTTAGGTGGGATTTGCGGGTTTGTCCTTCGGCGGTGGGCGAACCCGGGTTTGGCGCCCCGAGACGGAGAGAAGAAGAAATTTCGCACGCTCAAGTGTCACCAGCCAGTTTGGTTCGCGGATGGTTCGAGTGCGGTGTGCACAATTTTTTTTTTGATACACTCCAGAAAAAAAAAAACTGTGGCGGCATCCGGGCCTTTGTGAAGGTTTCTGGTTTTTCCCCTGCGTGTTTCGGCTGCTGAGCAGCGGGAGGATCTGGCTGCAAGTTCGATGTCTGAAGTGCCGAAATTCAAATTCGCCCATTATTTTCTCGAATTCATCAGATAAAGAGTGACTGAGGTTTGAAGGGGTTCCGACTCTCGAGTGAAGGATTCCACCGCATTGAAGTGAAATCTATACTTTTTGAAATTTACTAACGGTTCTTCGAATGTAATTATTGCCCTGAATTCGCTAAAAAAAGGGTCATTCGAGGAATGGTCGAAGAAAGTGCACTATTTAAATCAGTAGGATTTTGATTAATTGAAGCTTTTTTTACATCCGAGTGGAAGTTACTCACGCGAGTACAAATCTTATCCTAACAATTTCTTCCATAGCATGATGCAGTAGTCACTGATTGCGCAATCAAAAAGTGAGTGCGAATCCCACTTGTGTAATGCATGTTTGAGAAAGTATTTGTTATCTTTTTCCTATGGACAGATTCGTCTTTGAATTTTTTATTGCTTACGAAGTCGATTTTACTCAGAAGAAACCGAGACGAGCTTCAATTTTTTTACTGCATTCCCGAAGACGCAACGAAAAAATTTCTTGAATAATTTGAAGCGAGTGCATTTTTCAGTTGGAGGGATGAAAAAACATGGCGGGTCTTGAAATATGTGTGTATCGTACATTTGCGTAAATGCGTTATTCATCGGACGTTTCACAATTTCCCAAGTGACCGTGATTTGTGATGAAGAAATTGGCACAGGTTGCTATGTTTCGTGTCCTTGAGAAAAAAAAAACAAACAGAACAAACAATCGCAACTTGCCTGAAGAGTGGGTTATGTCAGGATAAATTATCCTTGAACGTGGTGACACGTGGTCATTAAGTGCGGAATTCCACCGACTTGATGACATGAGTGTGACGAGCAGGTCCATGTCTGCGTCCTGTGCTCGAGGTGAGGGCTTCGGCCATTTCTTTCCCTCTTCCGCCAATCCACTTCCGCGTTTTGCAATCCACTTCCAAAAGGAGGAGAAGAAGCATTTCCTTGCGCAAAAACATCCGCATACCAGATCGCGGTTCGTTTTCATGGGATGCAGCGAATTGAATCGAAATTTTGTTGTCCGTGAAGAGATCTTGAAGTCTTTGATACGTGATTGACAAGGTAATAATGGAACTGCGATCCATCTCTTTTTTTCTTCTTCTAGCTGCTGTTTTGTTGTTGTTTGGAATTGGAAATGCTAAGATTGTATCACTATTTTTGCTTCTTACGTTTTTAAATATGCAACTATCTTCTGATTCTCCAGAGAAGTGCTGAAATTCGCTGATCTCGTACTAAAGTACGTGGCGATAGGCAACAATATTCACTGAATGTTTCGATCTAATCTCGTTTTATTTCAACTGACGAATAATCAAAATGACGTCGCGAGTTTTGAAAAAAGGTGGAATGTTGGATTAAATTTTTGCGATATTTTGAGTGGACAGTAACTATCTTGGAAATTATTTGAACTTCTTTAAAAAAATCGGAGGAGTTATTTCGGCATTACCATGAAGTAAATATAAAATTTATCGTGCGTTTTAGAAAGTTGCTTTACGATTTTAATTGAAATTTCATGACTGACTGCTGGGTAAATTTGAAGAAGTGTTTTAGTTTGCTTTCATCATTCGAATTTTTTGGCTTTAGTTCCTAGTTTACCGGAAAAGTGGAACAAATTCAATGCCATTTTAGATTTTTCTGGGTGTGAAGGAACGAAAAGCGACAGCCTTTCATTCGCGCTTCGTGACGTCGTGTTGACGTGGTCTTTTCGGAAGCGGTGTATGTTGAAGTGGATTTATGCCGGAATTCGCCAAGATTAACCCCGAGAATCGCAGAATTTCCTCCTTCGTATTTACCCTTCACTAGTCTTTCCCCCGCTGATTTCAGCGAATTTTCTGTTGATTTGGGAACCCTATCTGGTGTAGGAGTCAAAAATAGATTCCTTGTTGAGCGGTCAATCGAAAAGATGGATCTTCGTTGACAAGAAAACCATCATCAACTATTATAAATCGCTGTTCATGTCGATGCCGCATGTCGTCTTGAAAAATGCTCCCATGACGGATGGACGGGTTTCTTGCTCCATTACGAAGTCATTATTCACGAAGAGTTCGACAATTTTCGGAAACTAGTTTTGATATCGGGAGGAAAAATGACCCTAAAGAATATTCAGCAACTTTAAAATCA
This sequence comes from Notodromas monacha, assembly GCA_905338405.1. Taxonomy (NCBI): domain Eukaryota; kingdom Metazoa; phylum Arthropoda; class Ostracoda; order Podocopida; family Cyprididae; genus Notodromas; species Notodromas monacha. The sequence goes on from CAJPEX010000645.1 coordinate 23,604, forward strand.
AAAGTGATCGAAGTAGAAACTTGCTTGAAGTTAACTCAATTATCGAATAAAGCAGACTACTGTATGATGAAAAAACGGAGTTAACACGTGGAAAACCGCGTGAATTACATTTAATGATTATTGGATGGGTAAGTTGAAAGGTTGTTACATATTAATACTCTAAACGCGTCGTTTTATATTTTTACAGTAAAACTCCAGTTACAACGAATCCCGTTGTACGAATTTGTCGTCCCGCCAGTTTATCCGTGGGCACGATATTAAAAAAATATTTTTAACGGATTCATTGTAGGTAGGTAACCCATCATAATTTTGGCCATGAATCTGTGCATTGGCCATCAGGATTTTTTGATTAATGTTAAAAAAATTAGACAATTGAAATGGCACAGCATTCCAGCTTCACCAAAGAAGCAAAACTTCTTTTCGATAAAATACATTGTTCAAATAAATATACAGCTTGACATCTTTCTTAAATTCTTTAGCTACATTTCAGAACATATGCCTTTCTTTCAGATGCACAGTTAATTTTTTATATTATAATAATTTTTTCGATTTGAAATAACAGACTAGTATGAAAGAAAACGTTGATTCGGAAGGAATCCAGTATTCCTATCTCGTATACTTTTGTTTCATTTTTAAGGCAAAAATACTTTGGCAGAATGGCAGGCTTAATGCAAGGGAAGTACTATTTCTTCCGAAAGGTTCCTTTTTCTCATCAGGAAAAAATTGGAAATTATGTCGGGTATTAAATTTTCTGTTTTAGAAGCACTTTGAACTATTTATTACCCATTTCCCACAGAATTGCAGTCTAGACTCTAGAATTTTTTAAAAACCACGGATCTCGCTACAAAGAATTTTTCTTTATAACGGAATTTTATAAGGTCTCCGGGAGTTTTTATGACGAGATTTCACTGCATTATTTTGTGCATAAATTCCCGTCGTCTTATTTTTGATGGGGTCGTTTTCTTGAAGATCGGCGAAGAGTGGGGGTGACCTGGTCAACAATTTGTCGGCTGTCTGTTAACGGGTCGTCTTGACGCTGATTCATTGCCGATTGGCGACCCGGAATGAAGCAATGACGACCTGTTGACGAAGTACTTGCCAGTCATTTGCGTCATCCGAACTCGTGACGCCTCTGAGATGAATGAGTCTCGCTCCCGGTTCTGAAAATCGCCGGTTTGAGCTGCTCGTTTTATTTTTATTTTCTGATAGTCGCCAATTTCCTCGATTCATCATCTCCGAATTGCCACGAAGGAGGGAATCGTGCGCGGTTTGCTCCACTTTGCCGACCATTTAGCTCCTCTTCTCCACCGGGAGCATTGATCGAAATTTGATCTACTCCCGATGCTACACTAGCTATTTGGACCTAATTTTGTGGATTATGATTTTTTCCGAGAGGCTTCATCCGTCTTGGGAAGGATGCAATCAGGGCCTTCGGAACCGCGACTGTTATTGCTGTCGATTGTGCGTGAATGGTGATATTATGCTGTCTTTAACTCGTCGCGTTATTTTTTATTCGGAAGGGTTTGATTAAACCATTTTGAAGAAGCTTTTTCGCCGAATTTTTTGAATTACGAGGGCGATTCCCCGATTTTATTCGACAATAATCGATGAGTAGATGGTCTTGGTACAGAATAAATTGCAATCTACTGCTGTGGAAATATGTTCACGTTTGACATTGTGCATGTGTTAAATATTGTCGAGGATAGTGTTGCTGATGTCATCTTGGTGAAATTTTCTTGCTAATTAAACTGAAGTTACTCAAATCGTAGCATTCAACTTCCTTCTATGTGTATCACGTCTGTAGATATGTAAGAAAAATTCCGATTTACATCTATCTATCCTCAACGAAGATGAAGGTCTGATTAGATAGATTGCATTAAAAGAAAAACTCAAGTTCGCCTTAGTTTTATTTACCAGAATAGCGCAAAGATTTCGAGGAAATGACGCTGAAAAATTGGCACAACGCTGGAAAATTTGCTAGTCACATGGTTTCATAATCTCATTATCTCAGCATATAATTTATCGAAATAAACAATGATCAACGGTTATTTTCTTCTTCGAATGCTTTCACTATATGCGTGATTTTCAAGCTCTTGGAGCTTTATTTCTTCGGAATAGTGTTGGAAGAGGCGAGGAAAAATTTAATTTTCAGAATGGTCGAATGAAGCACGAAAGCTCTGCCTAAATTAGAAACAATTTCGCTTTGAAAGAATGAAATCGTGGAAGGGACGACGAACTTTTATTTTAAATGCAGAAAATTTCAGTTCGGTTTTTAGAGAAGTTCGTGAAGCCCTGCTCATTCCGCGGGGATTTCCAGAACCCTCGTCGGGTTTGCGGTGTTCCTGGGATTGATTTTTCCGAACAATAATGGACGCAGGAAGCGAAACGAGTCCCTTTTTTGGGGGGGAATTTGTGTGAAGGATTATCCCCTGGTTTCCGCCGGACTGCAGTAGGAAGGAGCGTAGTCGACACTGACGACAGCGACACGCGCGTGGGAATTTCGACAACGTCGTTGCGACGGAGTCTCTTTCGATACAGGAAACCCGAACGGGGTTCGTGAAAACTCCAGAGGCGAATTGATCAGACTGCGTTTTCCTTCCCTGTAACAATGAACCCGAGCGTAAGAAATCTATCATTACGAGTGGGTCATAAAATCTCATGCGATCCTCGAGGTAGCAATTTCCAATCAATTAAAATCCACCCCTGGGCGAGGATGAAAATTCCGAACGGACACGAACTCGAACCGGATTTGATGAAAATTTGATGTACTTGTTACAACCTCGTCCCATGGATAAATTGACGTCGTAAAGGCGGGCTTAAGAGTCGAGCAATTGCCTGAGGATACTCTCGAACCCCTCTGGAAGACGTTTCTTTATTAAAATTCCGGGCATGGAAAAAGAACCCGATGGTTCTGCGGGAATCCTGTTTCATCCAACTAAGCTGGTCGAAGAAAGGTGGGATTTCAAATGAAGCCCTGGACAGTCTACTTGCTTTAAGGATTCAATGATCTCTGATGACCGTTCGTTCACTGCTTATTCTCTCATAACTTGATGAACTTTTCCCAAAGTTCTTGGACATTCCTCGAAACATCTTCTCTTCGTTTCTTCTAACCCCAGATGATGAACGAAATTTCATTCTCCTCTAGCAATTGGTGGAAGTACTTTTTAAGCATTTTTAGCTGTTGCAGAAGAAAACAGTGCCAAAAACACTCTGCAAATCCCGGAATGATTTTTATGATCTTCTGTAGCTGCAATTGCTAGAAGAAGAAATTCAATCGACAGTAGATCCAGAGCTTCTTCAACTTGCTGAAAACTCACGACAAAGTACCTTTTGAATGTCTCGGATTCTGCATTTTCCCTTTTTTTCAATGATTCCCCTCCCCCCTTTTCGGCATCCCTTTGGTATATGATACTATTGCTCTGTTGACAAACTCTGGACATTTCAATGAAAAGTTTCCTGAATTCTCATGGGCATCTACTTGATGTAATTACTGCAGTGTAAATATATTGGTTACTGCATCACCAGAAGTCCAGAACACATTCTTTTCTTATCAACCAGCATTCCAAACCATACAAATTCATCTATTGAAAGTTTTGGAATTCTAACAGCTTGATGAAAAGGGACTCTTTAAATTTGTTGAGGATCACGATGAACTGTTGGCTTCCCATGTTTCTCCTCGAAGATTTCTTAAAAATTGCCTAATAACTGCTGAATCGGTTTAAAATATCTTGGAACAGCCTGAACACCTTGTGGTAAAAGTTTGTGCATGCTGACAAGCAGCAAATACAGGTTTTACATCAATCAATCACTCCTCTTGTTGTATTATTTATTTGGAAGCTGATTTTCGGGCCATTTTCAGACCCTTAAATTTTGAAATAATATTATTACAGCATTTGGAAGGCTGAGCATTTCGCCTGTGAATACTGAACTTTTTTTTTTCCAAAAATTAGGCTTACACAGACAAGGCAGGCATTCAAAAATTGTGAGTGACAAAAGCTTTGATACACTTGCCAGTCTGGCAATGAAGCGCAGGCGCGATGTTGCAAAACTCGGCATTGCGACACGCGGACCAGGAAGACGCGACCAGTGAACGAACAAACGGACGGGAATCGGGAAGTGATGTGATGAGGAACAAGCTCGCGTTCTTCACTTCCTCTTTCCGTCTTCGCACCCAGGCCGAAATGACAATCAAACATACTCCTTGTCTGACACATTTTTGAAGGAAAAGCTGCGGAAAGACATCAGTGTAGTAACGACGCAAGTAGCACAAGAGCCGACGAAAAAGTACGACGATTTCCCTGTTAGTCCTGGTCGGTTTGAGATGTGCATACATTACTTTTTGGACTACCGGTAATTCTGTACTTGAACATTTCAGGGTCTCATGAAATTTCAGTGAGTCTCAATTGCTAATTTGCTACCAAGTGCAGTATTTAAGAAACCTTTTTGGATGACAATTTTCCGGCTCTGTAAAAGCAGCAGCTAAAAAAAACTTCCGGTATTTGTGTGTTCCTTATGCAGAATTTGAAAAATACAAATTAACAAACCAGAAGCCCCGTGGGAACATTTTTAGGAAACGAAAAGTGGCTCGCTTGAATTTCTGCCATTCAAAACAGGGTTTGTCTCAGTTCCGGTGGTACCCAGTGAACTTCATGCTCAAATAAATGGGTTATATTGACTTGGTTTTTTTTCTTGATAACGATACAGCATATTAATCGAATGAAACATTTCAAATTATACTGTATCCTAGCGTGATGTTGAGAAAGTTGTTCTGCGCTTCAGTTTTTTTCTTGGAACACGCTGCTTTGAGAAGCGATGAAATGTCTGGTCGTCGTTCTGACGAGCGCTTTTTTGAGTCCTACCCTGGAGGGGCTTTCTGGTTTCATCGGTGATTGAGGGAACGGCGTTAATACAGATTGATGGGGTTGCCGCGGGCGATGAATAAAGAAAACTCCGCTGCGTTTTCATGCATGTTCGGAAGCATGCGTTTATGTTTGGAAGCTGATTCCCTATTTTCGATGATCGATCAAAGCTCAACGAAGTCATTCAATTTTTGTGGTCCGTTGGTTGGGTATAATAGACACCGGCAACGTTCAGACCTCGGGATCGATTTTGTATGGGGAAGGAAAACAGAAGAATCTTCCATCTCTGTCGAACCGAGTGTTAAGTCGCTCAAAATTGTCGGCTGCTTGAGGTGGATTCTCGTGGAGCCGTTGAAAAGGCCTTCCCCTTGACCGGGACGCGTTTGATTTGTGAAGTCGAATGCTTGAGGACAACCCGGGAGTCGGTGGGGTCTTCAAGGTTCACCGGCAAAGCCCACCTGAGATTCCGGGGGCTTTTGAGGGTTTCCATCGAGTTTGAGGCAAAGTCGACGCGGCGAGGTTAAAGGAGAAGTTGTTGGGGGAAACCTCAGTTTAACGTTTCGTGCGAGAGAAAACAAGTGGAGGGACTTTTAGAGAAATATTTCATTGTGTTCGGGTCGGATGAGTTGATCTTGAAAGCTATGTTAGTATTTGGCCGACCTCCACTAAGCGATGGAATGCTGTGGAACCGCTTTCAGTCAAACTTCAAGTCAGGGAAATGAGCATTTTTGTGTAGGCAAAGAAAGAGAAAACTACAGGAAATTGTAATTGGTGATATTCTGGTCCGAAATTTATTTTTAGATGATTTGACATTATGCTGAAGTTTGAGGCAAGGGTTCATTTGCCCGATTTAGTCTTTCCATTCCTTTCAAAACATGCCAAGCTACACTTTTTTGCTTCTCTCTTTCCTATGTGAATAAAATAATAGCCAAAAGGCCTCCCGAAAATTCGACTTTTGGAGGTTTGAGGAGGGAAACGTTTGAGCTACGAAGGTTTTTAATGCATTGTTCATAAGGAATTTCAGACAGGAACCCGAAACAATTTCAAATATTTAGGTACATGTATTAAACTTCAGGAGGTTCAAGTTATCGAAGTTCAACTGTATTCATCCTTCTTGAAGGTCCCCATTTTCCGATACACAATATTGCAACCCGTCATTTGTGACCTTATGAACCTAACCACTTACTTAGCAAAGCTAACTGAAGAGCTTATTGGTATTACCTAACTGAACACATATTCTTACTCAGATTATGGCTGTTGAGAATGGCCAACTAAGATCAAGACCATTTTTAATACACGCTCACCAGCTCATCTACTTATTCTGACTACTGCAAAAAGAAAAAAATGAATTACTGACCCGAGCGAACTTACCCACCTTGGCTAAAAATATCTTCACTGTTCAAACCAAACGTACAACCAATCTAATCAAACCGTACCTAACTAACGAACCCTAACCTAACCCGTCAAACTTATCTTAACTACTGGGACCGAACCCCACACACAATTAAACCAAACAATGCTAATAGACCTATCGAAAATTTGGCTACCAGAGTTGTTGGTTGACGGGTGGGCGAAATCACTTTCAAGGAGGGTTCGAGAAGGAAGAACTGGGGAATGTATGGTTTGCCTCGGGGGTGGCCAATTGAATCTGGTGCCTGAAGTTTGGCGGGAGTCCGGAGAAGGACAAGAGTCGCCCAATTGCCGCCGCCGCAGAAATGGTCCTGAATGAGAAGCTGAGAACCCGCTAGACTGGAAAGGGTTGGAAGGCAATGATCCTCGCCCAGAGTGGGGGTAAAAAAAAAAAGACCTCGTGTTTGTCTCACTTGGACTCGCCCCCGCGGGGTAGGTTATTCCTCGCCTCGTCGGGTTCCCTCACGCAGCGGAGATCTTGATTTTTGCGGATCCGATTAACCCTTTTTCGCTGGTGCTTTGTGCATCGCGGCGGGAAGAATTTTCACGCTGCGGTGGGGTGAGGCCAGGGGAAATTGTTTGAATGCTTGTGGCAGGGCCCGAGATGCCGGCTGCGATTCTTCCCCTATTCTAGCATTCCTCGGTTAACCGTCACCCGGCCCGTCAACATCTTATTGTTGTGGGTAAACTTCCCTCATCTTCGGCGAGATACGCCAGCTTCTTTTCAAACCCCGCGTCTCCTTGCTTGTTAACTTCAACCCGACACTGGAAAAAAATATATACAGTGTATCTGCTCACTAAGTTACAGTGTATGGTTTCTGTTTCTTACCCCCGCGCCCCCTTGCCCTGTCCGCTTGTTTTCAATTACTGCATAAGTAATCCCCTTCATACATACAGTACTTCGGATCGGTAAGCCATGTGAAAATAACTGTTTTCTCTGAATATTGTTGCCCAGCAATCCGTCAATTGTTGAATTTGGTGACCATACTTGCATCAGGCCATGATAGAGATCTTTGAGCACAGACTTCGTTGCAATATTTTAGACGTGCAGGTAGTCTCTCTAGAACGATATTCTCAGTGTAACGATTTTGTGCGAATTTAATTGGGCTTTTCTATAAGGAATGTTTTTCTCATTGTATTAAATGAAGAAAGGAACTGAAGTTCATGGAAGAGTGCAGAATGATACCAAAAACGAAGGGTTTCATGATAAGACTCTTCAATGCAGTCTATGTTTAAACCTGTAATCATAACTTTCTCTCATTTCTGAAGGAGTGGAACTTATCACTTTTGCTAAAGGTAAACTCTTTCAAAATGAAGTTGTTGTATTGGATGACCCATACTGTACTTGCATCCGGGCAGGATAGAGATCTTTTTGCACTGACTGTGGTGACGTATTCAACAGTTGGAGATAAAAATTTCTGCATCAGCTTTGGCTACAACGATTTTTAGGGGTTCTCTTCGCATTGGATAGGCTTTGTTTTTAATAAATGCTTTTCTGGTCCCCTGAATTTTGTTGTAGGGAGAGTAAAGAAAGGAACTGAAGATTATCAGAGAGTGCACAGAACTTCCAACTACTGAAAACGTAGGATTCCCTGGACTCTTCAATGCACCCTACGTTTTAACCTTTAATTTTCACTTACCTCGGTAACAGTGATGATATAACTGAGGCAGGAATGGACCTAATCAGTCCCAGTGAAGTGCGGTCAGTCACCAAGTCAGATCTGCCTTCAGGCATTTGAGCTCTATTTATCTGTCATTTGCGTTGGACCACTGATGTGGTGTCTGTCGAATGTATCTTGAATGCACTGATGTGTTGACTCTCTTTTTCGGAGGACAGAGTCGTGTAATAAGCACCAGATAGTTTAGTTCCCAGTTTTGTTGGCCTGCAGGGGTGGAATACAGTTGCGGGAGAAAAACGAGCCCTGCCTGTCCTCTGGGAATATGGTCTGAGCCAGCGTGAGTAAAGCAGACCTCCTCCCTTATGCCCTCTGCGTGTTTTTTTTTCCTTTTCTCTTCCGTGGTTCCTTTTATATATATATATATAATTTTTTTTCGGCTCTCGAGGATACCATGATTGTATGCGAAGTTGCCGGCTCCGGGTTCAGTGGTAACCTGGAATCTTCCTCTCTCCGCGCACACGGACTCGCTGGTTGCGTCTGGGTGGAACATTGGAGCACAGGGAAATAAATGCGTGTACAAAAGAGAACACGGCGAGGGGAAGTGGTGCGTATATGGAGGGAAGAATGCGTGCAGAGGAATAAGTGACAACGTGGGGCGGGCATTTGAGCTCCGCGTTCGTTTATTTTCCGCCTGGAGACATGGCTGTGTGCAGCGAGCTTTGGGTGCCGGTGTAACGGCCACACTGTTTTCTTATCCAATGCGAATTTCGAGGGACCAGCAAAAAAAAAAAGTTCGACTTTGCGGGGTTTCGGTCTGAGTTATGGGACCAAGCATTTTGGCTGAGGGGAAAGATCGAAGAATTTCACTAAATTGTGAATGGTGATATTCTGGGCCTTCAATTGCTTCTCGAATGAGTTGAAATGATGCTGGACTAATTCGCCCATGTTGGTCTTCCACTTCCTTTAAAAACTTGTCAAATTCCATTTTTGTAGCTTTTTTCTTTCTTGTGTCGAGAAAACAACAGCCAGAGGCCTCAGGAAATTTGACTTTTGGAGGTTTGAGAGGAAAAGCTTTCGATTTTAATGCATTTTTTCCTAGGGAATTCCGATGGGGGCTTTAAAAAAGATTTGACTTCGGTAGGTTTGACTTATTGATGTTCAACTGCATATCACAGTACAGTATTTGCATCCATGATACCAGGGTTTGTGTGAGAGTGCAGAATGGTATTGGCAAATCGGGATTGCATAGACTCTTGAGTGCAGCCTACGTGTTTTAAACCTGTAATCGCCACTTGTCTCATTTGCGTGAATGGATGGAACTTGACACTTCCTAAATAAACACTTTGGCATGACTGTCGCTATCCGTCTTTCATAATGAAGTTGTTGAATTAGGTGACCAATCTTGCATCAGGCCAGAATGCATATAATTTTGTACCGATTGTGTTGCCATATTTTACTCTTATTGGTAGACTCTCTGCAACTATTTTCTCCGATTGAAAATTACGTTGACTGATTTATTCCATGTTGGAAAATACTCTTGAAATTCATGGAATCGACATCGTGAGTGAGGAATTTTCATGCGGCGCACTCCTATTAGGATGATTGTGCTGCATCTCAGTACACGTCTGGAACTTGCGAGACTTCAGGAAATAATTTATTCATTTTTTATATAGTTGAGGCGAATCTGGCACGGAATTTGAGGCAGGATAACTAATGTTCAATACAATTTGAAGAAAAATGTGTACTAACCATTGCAATTTTCACGAATTACAACATTGCTGCACATGATCCGGAGAAATGTAACCTTTTTCGATTAGGGCTTGGAACCACCGAGAGACTTCAACAATTAATTTATTAATACTTTCTCAAGCGAGACAAATCTGGCCCAGAAATTGAGAGATAGGATAACTCATATGCAGTACGACCTTTAAAAAAAATTGCGTTAATCTTTGCTAGTGTGACATTGCTGCATATGATCAGGAGAAATATAACCTTTTTTTTTCAATAATGATTGCATGTGATGTGAGAAAACTGGTCTAGGAATCCGAATTTGCAATCATGTGAAATTTTATTCCCCGTTTCATTCAATATACAAATCTGAAGAACGAATCTTGAATCGAGGTATACAGTACCGCAGAATCGCGTTATTAAAAAAGAAATCATTTTCCAAGAGGTGCAATTTTATTTCAGTTCCCGTAGAACGAATTTCGTTTTAACAAGGTCCCAGTTGCTTCATTGTAATGATATTTTTACTGTAAAAAAAAATGTCCCCCTAAGTTTCTTTGAGTTTTTTGTGATGAGATTTTACTGAACAGCATCTGAACGTTATTTTATTCAATCTGGAAAATTTTGATGTGCTGCAGGTGGAAAGAGGGGGTTTCTTCGGATTTTCCAGCGGCTTGAGCAGAGTCATTCTCTTGTGTCTCACTTTGAAAAAGGTAGAAAAAGAGTTCTGGATTGTTCTGTGAGGAAATGGTTTTGAAAGCGTAATCTCGAAAATGCGCGTGAAATTGTTACACCGTTGGTGGGATCAGTAGTGGAAGGAGCGCACAGTGTTGCAAAGTCGGGCCCGGTGCGCCTAGGACCTGGAGGGGAACGGGAACGGCTTGTTCGCCGCGGCGGCGGCTCATTGTGCTCATCTCTCGCCCATATTTCCGATGCTCTCTTCTTCTTCTTCTTCTTTCTCTCTCTCTCCCTCTTTCTCTCTCTCCCTCTTTCTCTCTCTCTCTGTTTCTCTCTCTCTCCACACATATCCCGGGCTCGGAAATCTTTCCTGCCTGTGCTGGAGGCTGGGTTTTCCAGAAAGTCATACCCGAACCCTTGGGTCCCCCTGGTTACATTCGGAGACGGGTCTTCGCTTTGAAGTTCTCACTCAATTTTTTGTATGAGCGTGGAATCAATTTGATGCAGTCCCTGACGCGTTCAGACCCACGTTTTAGTTTTCAGTCAGATGAGGGACGAAACCTTCGGCGAAATACAGTAAAATCTCGAGGAACGAGTTTGCCATACTGAAACATAATTTTTAATAAGCCCTGTACATAGATTACATATGCAAATGATCTCGGATGTTCGATAGATTCTCCAGGTAGAAATTTCCTGACTGAGGGAGGCACAGTCTGAAATTTCCAGTCCGAAATGTGACTGACTGGTTCTTGTACCAAAAGGTAGAAGTAATGACTGAAAAGCATTCTTTCAAGCGGTTCAGCACATTATCGTCCCAGAATGAAGGGATTGGTGTAACTGATGGAATGCCTTATTGAAGCTATTTGTTTTGAAGGATGAGTTTTTCAAAATAAAACAAAAAAATCTGCAAATCTGAGAATGCTTGAAGAACTAGATCCAAGTTATTGAAGAGAGGTGTGATGTTAAATTTTTTCCAGTGATTGATTTTTAAAAATTTGCTCTGAAAAATCTTCAGCATGACCAACATTTTATGAAGTCCCCAAAATTTTGTTTTATCCAGATTATATTATGTTGAGCCAAAAGGGCATCATGTTCTTTCGATTTGTACGGTACAAGTACTCAAGCTGAGAATAAATCGGTGCAAGGGAATCTCGATTATTTTTTAAATTAAAAAAATGGTTGTTTCATTTCATCAGGGAGTTATTGAGAGTCGAAATTATGGTGTTGGGTCTCAGTGGAAGGCATTTGGTAAATACGGCACTCGAGGCTTTGTCAATAGAAGTTACTGCTCAGATAGTCAGGTGGACTCTCTCTACAACGAAATTCAAGGAAAAAAATCGTTGTAGGAAACCCCTTTAACATGGTGAGAAAACCTCATAGGACTAAAAAATAAAAATAAAAAACACTGCATTCGCTATGTAGAGAAAATCGCTCTAGAGATAGTCCACCTGAATCCCCTTTGTTCGTCGTCGCTTATATGAAGCTGCTGCGTTATATGAATCAATGTTGCTGTTTGACTAAGGAAACTTTTGGGAAGTGCCGATGCCACATCGCCCCTCTAGAGTGCTAGACGGAATTCTATTCACCCAGAAAGGGGGGAAAAACAGGGAGTTTTCGGGGGGGACGGTGACACGTACGTTGGACGAGTGAGTGCGTGAGAGAGGGGGGTGACATGAGTGGAAGGAAGGTGGCGTCATGGAGGCTGATGAGGGTCGCAGGATTCCCGGAAACCCTGACGTCCGGAGTGAACGAACTTCGGCCGCACGATGCTGTTCCTGTGGGTTATTTTTATGTAGTTTTTTTTCTTTTCTTTCGCCAGTGATGGGTATAGCTGGGATATTGGTTATATCCCGCGCTGGGTAGTCGAACCTGGTCATTCGAAATGATGGAGGTCCTTCAAGGCCGCGAATTTGAGTCTCTCTTCGGAAAAATTTCCTTGTGCACAATCCAGGTCTCCTTAATGCAGGTGGAAATCCACGCTTACAATTACAGTACGTCTTGAAGAAAGTGCGTGATTATTATTGTTGGAATATATTATTTTTTCCTTAACCCACTAGATCATTTTAGAACATTTCAGTACACGAAATAAATAAAACATTGTAGCAGTGTTTTTTTAATTGTCGTCGACTAATTGCTGTTGACCTCTTGTCAAGCGCAAAATACCTAAATGATGTGCATATCACGTGCTGAAGCCTTTCAGTATTTGCATTACAACGGATATATGTGCTATTGATGTACATGCAGCTCCTCTATCTTGAATCTTAATCTTATGATAGCGCATTTAATTGGTAGTTTGTTGAATCGTTTCCACAATATACCGATATGTGTATTTTTTTTTGGCTCTATGTCTACTGTTTTTGGGAAGCAAAGAGAAATAAACTTCTGGGCGCTTGAAAAATTTGAATATTGAACTGAAAAAAAAAATCGTTGAATAGATATTCCTCCAAGCAATGGATTCATTTCTTTCATTATGAAACTTTTCAGAGCGATGTTTCTGAAGAGAAATGAACTAGCCAGCAAGTTTCAAGATTACAATACAGGTTTTTTGCTGATTGATGTTCTGCAGCGGAAATCATTTTCAAATGCTAACTGCTGGCATTTATTTTTCCGCAGAAAGCGATCAAAAGGTTTTAGCATTTGCAAAAATATAATATTTGAATCATTAACTTCATATTCTGCGAAAAAAATCGGAAGAGAGTACTGTACACGTAATGAATGTCCAAAAATTGCAATCTCCCTTTGCCAATTTTTTCTGCTTTTTTCCATCAGTTGTCTGTGCTTCTGCCAGAAGCAATTTTTAAACTGAAAACTTCGTCATGACTGATGAGTGATTACTGAATGCTACCTGCCTCCCGACACGAAGCGATAAAATCCTGAAGTTGATAGAGGAGCATGTTTCACTTTTATTGGGGTGACATCTGGTTGGCATGTAACATTTAGCATCACCGTGACATACGATAGGCGCGACCACTGGGGAAGATTTGGATCCGCGAACCCTTGTTCGGAATAAAACGAAGGTACTGTACTGCACGTCTATAGGGTGGGTTTCGCTAGGAGTTCTTCACAGCCTGTTGGGCGTCTCTGGCGCTGGTTGGCGGCCCTGGGTTCCACTCAAGATTCCCGGGGGAAAACAAAGGATTGGGAGCGCGTGGTGTAGGCTGGACAAGGTTGAGGACCTTACGGGACTCGGTAAACTGCATCTGGGGGGCTATTGAGGCGCATCGGCGTGAGTTTATCCGACCGCGCGGTCTTCCTACCGGGTTTATTGACACCTTGGTTAGCTTGTTTCTTTTCCGTGTATGAGGTGAGCAGACGAGAAGAGAACAGAACAGAACACTTCCCTTGATCGCCTGCTGCTGCTGCTGCTGCTGCTCATGCCTCTTTCCACCGGTTTCCTGCTTCTTTCGCAGCTGCCTGTGCTGGAGGTTGCCAACAGAGGGAGGTTCCTTCTGGCTCTCCAATGCATGGTTTTTTTTGTCTCATTGCTCAACTTCGCAGTCATCGAGTTTTCTAGCGTTTCTTTGAATTCGAAATACTGCACGGTACGTAAGCTCTTCAAGTCGAACTTCAAGGGACCAGAAAATTAATAATTAACCAGGGGAGATTTCTAGTTCGGGAAGCGAGCCTTCTTGTTTGGGAAAATGAAAGAAGAATTTCTGGAAGAATTTTAATTGGTGATATTCTTGAATTGCTTCCTGAATGAGTTGACACGATGCTGAACTTGGAGACAGGAGTTCATTTGAACGATCAGTCTCTCACTTCCTCTCAAAACCCATCGTTACATTTTTATTGCGTTTCTGTTTCCTGTGTCAATGAATTACTGTAATAGCCAAAATTCCTTCAGAAAATTTGAGTTATGGAGGTTTGAAGGGGAAAGTCTTCGAGTTAGGAAGGGTTTTAATGTAATTTTAAGGGAGGAAATTCAGACAGGGTCTTGGAAAACATTTCACGCGGGAAGGTAATCGACTTGATTTAACACTGTCTGTTTGGTTTTTCTTGAAAAGCGCTGCTCTTTGAAAACTGGAAATGCTCATTGATTCCCTAGTTGTCGCTCATTGAAAGTTCAAGTCGCCGAAGGGATGACTGAATAAAAAAAGTGTTACATTATTTGATTGATATCTTCGAAAACCGTCCTTCTCTTTTACACACACGCATCTTTTGAGGTACAGCAGTACTTACATTATGTGTAGTTAAATACCCTGTGTATTCAGTTTTGTGACTTATGTTAACGACACTTTTATCCAATGGGATACGCTTCAGAAACGCTTTTCAGGTTGTTGATCCGAATCTATGGATGGGGGTACTGTTTGTATGACATGCTCTGCATACTTGTTATCTCGAAGTGGATATTTTGAAAATTGCTCTGAGAAAAGGCTGGAATAAATTTTTCGCTGTTTTGGTCGTGCAGAACAGGTACGTAGAAGATATTCACTGTTCTGTATGGGAATTGGAATCCAACATTGACATGTTGAAGGCATTTTTACGGCATTTAGCTGGTCAGCTCGGTAATCGGGAAGTTCGTTATTGGATACGAGATTTAATCACAAATCCCCGAGCTCGAGTTTGATCTTGATCGATTTTTTCCAAAGATTATAAATGATCCTATGCCTTGATTGACCCGGAATCTGTTGACGGGAAAATCAATTGAATCCTCCCGGGAAACATACTTGACATTAGAAGCAGGAAACAGTGGGATGAAAAGAGAGGTTCCCCCAAAGTGCGAACAGTTGGCGAATGATGTGGGCTTCATTCCCAGACGGAGGCGTCTTTCGGTTCCCTCGGGTTGGGTTCTACCCCAACGTCGCACGCGATGGAACCCGGCGAGGGAATGCTTCGAACCGAAATGCTGGGTTTTCCTGGCGTCGTCAGCTGGGCGGCGTGTCAGGGTTCAACTATCGGAAGGTCCCAGGGCCATACCTGCTGCAGGCTTTTGTCTTTTCGTCTCGTCTTGTCTTCCCAGGGTTGCCATATGCCGGACTGGGAAAAAATAAAAGGAAGCGCGTATCCGAAGAAGCACTGAAATCCGAAACCGGGAGTTAATCTCGTAAATCTCGCATTTATTCGTAGCTTGAAAAGGCGGGATTTGTTTTTATTCCCGAGCTTTGATGAAGGTGTGAGCCACGGAGAACCTTTGGCCTGCCACATGCTGCAAGAAATATGAATAAGGTGTTCGTGTATTAACGTGTCTGTGGCTCTTGAAGAAAAACAAATTAAAAGGAAAAGGGATTGGAATCGACGTGCACTTTTTAAAAATCAGATCGTGTTTCAGAAATTGATATAAATCCCGGATGACGAATTTGTCGAGAGGCTTCAGTTTCTAGCAAAGTGCTGATGACTGGGCGAGGAGGAAGAACCAATACAGATGATTCTGCATTAACTAACATGTCAGTAGTCCATTTCAGATTTTAAAAATTCTTTGTGAATTATTCATGGTCTGACAGTTTTTTTGACTTCGGAAAAATGCTGGTGGAGCTCTGATGCGATCATTGTTGTGCGCTTCGATTGAGAGACTTGATCCGCCTGTTATCAAAAAATTATGTTCAGTAATGTGAAGCTTCTTGGAATTCCAATTATCCTCCAGTGGAGTAAAGATTTACTATGTTCATCTTTTTGAATTGCTTGACAATTTTTGCTCTTTTCCGAGATTTTTAATGCTTCAGTAAATTATTTTTTTTATAGATTCAACGTACTGTATGTGTTCTGTCATATTTCCGAAGAAATCTAACGTTGTCGTATCGGAGATTCGAACAAAGCAGAATCATTCATCTAAATTTAAACCTTTCCGTGGCCAAGTAAGTAACTGTGAAAACTTAAACTACTGTATTCTAAAAGGCATTCTCCATCTTTCCGAAATTACCTCAAACCCACTAACATTTTTGGCTGAGTTGTTTTCCCCGCTTCAACAAGTTTTTCCGACAGAACTGCGATAAACAGAATCATAATAGAAATAAAAAATTGAGTTCCTGCAGCATAAAAATGGCTCTTATCCGAAGCAAACATTCGTGGCAGTGTGAGTCTGTTAACCGGTGTACCACTGGTACATTCCATGATTTGTGGGTTGAAAAAAAACAAATAGAGAAGAGTTTCTTTCGGAAGAGCGGATGCATAATTTTATTTTTCATTGAAGTTTTGGTAAATTCGGGAACCCCTTGAACTTCCTTCCTCTGCTTGAGCCCAGGGTCTTGGTCTCTCTCTTGGAGAACCACGCTGGTCCCGTTGAGCCCATCAGACCCTGCGGTTGTTGCACTCGGGTCGGTGTAGCGGGGGGCCTGGTTCTGTAAGGTGAAACCAACTGGAACCTCGGGCACGGAGCCGCACTTCCTTTCCTCTCATTGTTTTCCTGTATGATGACTTGCAAAATGGGAAAACAATTCTGAAGGATATGTTTTCCAGGATTAGTTTGCTTTGGCTGTGTAGAATTCGGGGCTGTCATCCTGACAAAGGCGAATCGAATAATTTTCTCGATTTCTAGGATTCCTTGCGAATTTTTCGTAAGATTTTTTTCTAACGTTGCATTTGAAGCTGTTCTTTTATTTATATTATGTCGTGGTCAGGGTTTCGATGCATTAAATACCCCATGCGCCTGGAAGTACAAAACTAATTATGTTTTTATGTAATCCTCGCGAGAAGCATTCGAATGTGCACTCATTATGCATCGTATCTGAGCAATTTTTAATCTTTTGTGATGTAGTATTATTCTAATTTTGTCAATCCGAAGTTGTTGATGACCTGAATAACTTGTTCAGACCAATTCTTGCGGAACTTGGAAGCGACCGCCCTCAATTTTTCTGATGGATGAATGAATAAATAATTTTTTTCCCCCAAGGCGAAAATTGTTTGTTTGGTTGAGTGAGGATTTAATGTCTCAAACCTTGCGTTTTTTGTGTCCTGTGGGGAAGAATCGTTAACGTGTTTTTGTAGTTTCCAGAGCTGTTGTCTCGATTAAATGATAGAGCATATTTCCGTGAATCTAGACTTGGAGAGCTTTCCATCTGTGTCTATATCTTCTCTTTCTCTCTCGTTCTCTCTGGTCTCGCAGTCTTGCATTGTTCCCATGTTTCTTGGAGTGTGCAAGAAGGGGACACGTCAGACTGGACGCCGTTGGCGACGTGTCGCTGCGGCGCGCGACTAATCGGGCCGGAGGCGGATTTCCAGTCCTGGGAAAGTTCAGCCGGGTCATTCGCCCGCCGAGGGCCTGAAAAATTTCCCGTCGTCGCGCACAACTTCCCAGCCAGTAAGTTGTGTCGTGACCGCTTACTTGGGAAAATAGGTGCCCAGGTGTCCAAAAGGGAGAAACTTTCAACAGGGCTTAGGGACACTGGATCGGAGCCCTGTCCAGGGACTCACGGTTTTTTTTTTTTTTCGCTTGTGGGTTCCATGAGGAAATCCCGTAAGCCCGAAAATCTCGCGGGGTTCAAAAATCCCACGACTTGAATCTATCAAATGAAGTAGGCGACGGTTTGTAGACAAATTCTGAATTATTGAACAAGTGTAGATGGAGTTTAGAAGTCAAATTTCATTCACCAGGTTTCTGTGTTGGAATATCCCCAAAATCATTGTACGGTGAAATTTAATGACGTTCTAGCCTTTCAAGAATGCTGAAGCCCAGATCGATTGAATTCTACCGTATTTATATTAGCGTTTAGCAATTGGCACTTGCCAAGAAAGGAATACAGATCTGTTACCTCTGATGGTTGAGATTTTCGGGTCTGCGGGAATTAAGAACTGCGGGATTTTCTCCTGCAACCCGTTTTTCGAATTTCGTCACCTGCGTCTGTGAGCGCTGTGGACATCAACAATCGCCAACTCTATTCTGCAATTATTGAAATGTTCTTATGGAAAAAAATAAATTCTCAGTGGAGGAATGTTTTTTACTTACTTCTTTGTCAAAACTGTCCATTTTCAGAACATCTTCCCTGCACTGCTGATGTAACGATGGCAACCTAGCGTCCAAGTAACCCAGCTTGTTACACGAAACTTGCATTAACTAATACCCAAGCCATAATTAACCCAACCTGAAACCTGATTCATAACGAACCCAACTTGATATTCAAGTCATGACTAACCTTTCGCAATATTACGATCATAACTAACCTAATGTAATTCACAACTAAACCAGCAGTACATGTACTGCAGCAATTCCAGCTCACAATCCTGTTCTAAGTAACCTAACATAAACAGACATAAATTAAGTTAACCACATGCCCATATTTGGATGTGAATTAGATAAAAAGATAGGCGACAGAATGAGCAGTTACTAAACTAAAATGACGCCTTTACTGTAATAGGAAAAATATTGTCTACCTTTTAAAATTTTAGACATTATCCCAAATGCGTCCAATGGTGTTTTTATTTTGGTTGAGAGGCACTTGGAATTGATTAGCGAGGGAATTCTGGAGTAACGTTCCAAGGTTATCCTAACCTGAAATTCGTATCTAACGAAATTTTAAGATTTTTGTCAAGATGTGAGTTGGGAGAAAGGCACCTGATTTCCCCGTTCAATAATTTTTGGACAGTATCCACCTGTGCTGTTGATTTTGTTGAAAACAGCTGAGAACTGATGAACGTGAGTTAAAAATTCGAGCTCCGTCAAGAATGTGAAGGGTACTGTATTTTGAAAATCCTGACCAGGAGTACCCAATGCATTGGATTGTACTGTATGTGATTTTCGGGAGATGGGCTCCAGCAAGGGATAAGTCAGTCATTTTCCGTTTGATGATTTTTGGACGTTATTGCGTCCACCTGAGGCTATTAATTGCGATGAAAGCCGGTGGGAATTGATGAGCGAGCAAATGGAATCCTCGAGCTCCATTCCGACGTTTTAAGGCTCGTTTCTCCTTCGGAGGGCAAAGCCGGGAAGAAGAGGTTCATCTTCCTCTGTCGGAACCCACGGGTTCGGAATGCGCTCGACTCACGAGCGGACCGGAGTTATGCGACTGCGGAATCGGTGGAGAGTCGCGCGATATTCATTAGTAGCTGAGGCGATGAGGGTTATTCTGGGGCCGGTCTCGGGTCCCAAGTTCCTTTGTGCAGAAGCGCGAGGATGCATCGGCGGGTCATTACACTCGGTGGCGGTGATCGGCGGAGCACCCGGCCCCGGAGTGATGAGTTCGCTCGGGACCCTCGGGGGGAAAAAGTGGGCCGGAAAACGCGAGCGTCGGCGCCCCGAAGATTTTGCTCTGTTTTTATTTTATTTTATATACTTGTATNGTCGTGCGCGTGTTGAAGGGTCGGTCATTCAACACAGCACTGGCGAATGAACCCTTTTATCCACGGGTCCACAGGTTTTCCCTCTTTGAAAGTTGTCCCGAATCCCTGTGACCTAGCCTCGGGACAGGTCCCCCTCACGGTTTTTTTTTTTTTCGCGTGTGGGTTCCATGAGGAAATCCCGTAAGCCCGAAAATCTCGCGGGGTTCAAAAATCCCACGACTTGAATCTATCAAATGAAGTAGGCGACGGTTTGCAGACAAATTCTGAATTATTGAACTAGTGTAGATGGAGTTTTGAAGTCAAATTTTATTCACCAGGTTTCTGTGTTGAAATATTCCCAAAATCATTGTACGGTGAATTTTGTTGAAGTTCTAGCCTTTCAAGAATGCTGAAGCCCAGATCGATTGAATTCTACCGTATTTTTATTAGCGTTCCAGCAATTGGCACTTGCCAAGAAAGGAATACAGTTCTGTTACATCTGATTGTTGAGATTTTCGGGTCTGTGGGAATTTTCAACTGCGGGATTTTCTCCTGCAAACCGTTTTTCGAATTTCGTCACCTGCGTCTGTGAGCGCTGCGGACATCAACAATCGCCAACTCTATTCTGCAATTATTGAAATGTTCTTATGGAAAAAAATAAATTCTCAGTGGAGGAATGTTTTTTACTTACTTCTTTGTCAAAACTGTCCATTTTCAGAACATCTTCCCTGCAGTGCTGATGTAACGATGGCAACCTAGCGTCCAAGTAACCCAGCTTGTTACACGAAACTTGCATGAACTAATACCCAAGCCATAATTAACCCAACCTGAAACCTGATTCATAACGAACCCAACTTGATATTCAAGTCATGACTAACCTTTCGCAATATTACGATCATAACTAACCTAATGTAATTCACAACGAAACCAGCAGTACATGTACTGCAGCAATTCCAGCTCACAATCCTATTCTAAGTAACCTAACATAAACAGACATACATTAAATTAACCACATGGCCATATTTGGATGTGAATTAAATAAAAAGATAGGCGACAGAATGAGCAGTTACTAAACTAAAATGACGCCTTTACTGTAATATGAAAAATATTGTCTACCTTTGAAAATTTTAGACATTATCCCGAATGCGTCCAACGGTGTTTTTATTTTGGTTGAGAGGCACTTGGAATTGATTAGCGAAGGAATTCTGGAGTAACGTTCCAACATCCCAAGGTTATCCTAACCTGAAATTCGTATCTAACGAAATTTTAAGATTTTTGTCAAGATGTGAGTTGGGAGAAAGGCACCTGATTTCCCCGTTCAATAATTTTTGGACAGTATCCACCTGTGCTGTTGATTTTGTTGAAAACAGCTGAGAACTGATGAACGTGAGTTAAAAATTCGAGCTCCGTCAAGAATGTGAAGGGTACTGTATTTTGAAAATCCTGACCAGGAGTACCCAATGCATTGGATTGTACTGTATGTGATTTTCGGGAGATGGGCTCCAGCAAGGGATAAGTCAGTCATTTTCCGTTTGATGATTTTTGGACGTTATTGCGTCCACCTGAGGCTATTAATTGCGATGAAAGCCGGTGGGAATTGATGAGCGAGCAAATGGAATCCTCGAGCTCCATTCCGACGTTTTAAGGCTCGTTTCTCCTTCGGAGGGCAAAGCCGGGAAGAAGAGGTTCATCTTCCTCTGTCGGAACCCACGGGTTCGGAATGCGCTCGACTCACGAGCGGACCGGAGTTATGCGACTGCGGAATCGGTGGAGAGTCGCGCGATATTCATTAGTAGCTGAGGCGATGAGGGTTATTCTGGGGCCGGTCTCGGGTCCCAAGTTCCTTTGTGCAGAAGCGCGAGGATGCATCGGCGGGTCATTACACTCGGTGGCGGTGATCGGCGGAGCACCCGGCCCCGGAGTGATGAGTTCGCTCGGGACCCTCGGGGGGAAAAAGTGGGCCGGAAAACGCGAGCGTCGGCGCCCCGAAGATTTTGCTCTGTTTTTATTTTATTTTATATACTTGTATTTATTTTATTTCCCCCACTCTCTCTCTCTCTCTTTCTCGCTCTTTTGCTTCATTTTCAGTCACCTTGTTTTTCCTATTCCTCTTTTTTTTTGCTCTTGCTCTTCTGCGCTGCTATTCGTGTCAGGCGAGAGGAGGCCAACGTCGGTCACACGCGCGTGCGCTGTCGCTTGCTTTTTTCTCTATTTATTCATTTGTTTATTTTTGGGAGATTTTCTTTACTTTTCCCCGGCTGTTCAATCGGGTCACTCCCGAAATTGCATACTTCCGCATTTGATGGTGTGACGGAAACCACTGGGTTGAATCCGTTGCACCGGTTGGAAAGCCCACCCTTATTCTCACTGAGTTGGAAGCTGCAGTTTCAGTCGAAGCGAAAAAAAAAATTGGGGATTTGCGAAACATGCTGTTTATGAATGATGGGATGATCTCTGTTCATCTCGGGAAAGGGGGATGTGGTAATTTTTCAGAAATGTAGTCCGTGATCGCTATTGCCGGGATTTTCCGAAAGAGATCCCTGATCTACGCGTTACCTCCTCCGAAACCCCGATTTTATGTTTCACCAGAATTAAAGTTGAACAGAATTTGATCTCGAATTGTTGTCGAAATATAACCTGAAAATGCTCCCGCATCTTTAGATTTGATTTTTTAAAACTTGAAACCTGGTGAACCGAGAAAAGCGGGGTTTCGGAGGAGGTAACATTGTTTGTTTAGGTCAGGTATCTCTTTTGAAAAATGTTATTTATACCCCCTCCCACCTTCACCAAACGAAAAAAAAAAATCGGAGAGTTGGATCATTTTTTTATTGATCAATGGTTGATATCTGTTCATCTCGGAAAATGGGGATGTGGTGATTTTAGAATTCAAGTCCGTGATTGCTGTTGCCGGAAATGCTGTCTCTGGAGCTTGTTGAGTTTAATTTGAATGTTGCATTGGTTTTTTAAAACTTGAAATCTGGTGAACTGAGAAAAACGGGTTCCGAAGAGGTAGCATATTTACTGTATGTAGGTTGGGGATCTCATTTGGAAATTTTGTTCCATACTTTCGATAGAACGAAAGTTCGGAACAGGAACTGCTGGCGGTGCAGATGCTATTGGGCGGGTTTTCCTGTCCCGAAAGAAAGAAAAGCGGAGCAGATCTCCGTCGCTGGCAAGAAATGAGGCGGGTTCAATTTCCCGGTCATGAAAACGGTAATGGCCTGATGTCGTTCCCGGCTTTCTTTCCGTTCCGCTGCACTCGTTTTTCTCTGGCGAGTGACCCGACCACTGGGAAGTCGGTCCGTTAACAGCGCACCCGGCGGCACGGAAACAAAAAAAACTGGATTTAAAGAAAACAGAAGTAAGAAGAAGAAGAAGGAAGGAAGACGACGACGAGAAAGCCGCAGAGGCGGAAGTCAGGGGACCGGTAATCCGCGAATGGTATGTCCAGAAACGCGAACCAGTTGGGGTCTCGGAACGGTCACGCGCTACGCTTCCCCCCCCTGGCCCCCGGCGTTTCCGCAACCTGGCCCTGTCAAAATCCTGGCCAGCGTTCATTCTATTGCCGCCTACCGGAAGCCGGTGATGCAGGCCTTGGGGACATTTCCCGAGAAAATATCCGAATGAGCGAGTGATTTCATTGCTGCCTCTGCTGCATTCATGTTCCATCAGGCGCATACGTATATTGTAGCATTCAAGGGACGAAAGCAGCATACAATGCACACTGGTTAGCTTTGAGATGACCTTGTGGATTAATCTGGGTGAAATACACCGTAATTCAGATTAGGTGTGATTGGCATCAGGTTGAGTTTTGTTGCTACTTCAGCTTATGTAATTGAGACTAGCTTAGTTTAATCAACTTACTATAAAAACCTAACATGAAATAAATGTAATACTGTATACTAATTAAATTTTTTTTTGTCTTTAGGTAGGGCATGTATTAATAGGTCACCCAACTTAACTGGTTAGAAGATTACAGTTTCTTGGCTCAAGATGTGGTACCAAGTTGGGTTTTTGTGACTCAAGTTTAGTTAATTGATGTCAGAATTGTTTTTTCTTAGCTCCATTTTTTACGTTAGGCTACTTTTCATTGGGTTTGTTGGACGTTGGCTCAGGTAGGTTAGTTAGATGCCAATTTAGTAAATTGTCCAACTAACTGGTTGCTGTCTGCTGGTTGTGGTACCAGGGTTTTTGTGACTTGAGTTTAATTCGTTGAGGTTAACTTAGTTCAATTACTATGGTTTAGGTTGCTTATCTGTCAAGTTTGTTGGGAGTTGACTCGGGTTGTTCAGATGGATGCTAATGTGGTTGACTGTTGGGTTAGAAAAGTGTTAGATCACCTAACTTGACTGGTCAGGGAGGCTGAAACTAGCTGATCCATTTTTCCCCCAAGGCGTATTCTTGACCCTCAGGTTTTACTTTCTAAAAATACTGGATATAAGCTTTTGAAATGGTTCCCTGTGTACCTGCATGACTTCACTGGGAACGTTTTCACAAAGCACGGGAATATGTGATGTCCCGGAGAGAAAATCAATGATGAAATAAAGTCCTGTAAAATGCAAAAACGCGAGAAATTGGAAAAGGGAAGTATTGGGAATCGCATGGAGACTCCATCTAGTTTCCTACACCGACTCGTGGTACATATTCACCACTCTGAAACGGAGTCGGTGATGGTTGGACAATGATATAAATTGATTGCACTTTGCACAGTGTCCGTCCCACGCCCGTGTCGCGGGAAATCCCTGCCGAAAAACGCTCTCGGTGGCAACCTGTGTGTGAACTGGGATCCGGAATCAAAAACTCGTCTTTTAGCGAGAGGGCAACACAGATAGATGGAGAACAAAGGCAACGTGCACCTGGATAAATTACTGTTGGCCCGCTTCGCGAATTGACATGGAATAAAAAAGTTGACCCATGACCATTGTTCATGATGCCGCAGGCGTGGAACGCAACTGCAGATTTCCCGTCGACTTCGAGGAAAAATTATTTGTTCTAGATTTCAGAATATGCTTTGGGAAGCTTTTGGCTGTTGTGCTCAACGGATGCCAAGAAAAGCGTAGTGTTTTCGTTGGATGATACCTTACTCTTTTGTTCTGCTTGATTTCGGTTTCATGAGGCGCATCTCGCGCCGGATACGCAAATTTAATTTCGCATCAACTTCCGCACGTGAACGGTTCATTTTTTTTTGTCGCGAAAAGAGGAGAGAAAGCTTCAGCGGCTAAATATTGGCTGCATTTGCTTTATATTTTTAGCACTGCGATTTTTGCTGAGACGCTTCCAAAATAGCATGAATGACGAAGCAGCGCTTTTGCAAAGCGATTTCCGATGTACCAAGCTCAGATTATCGTGGGGTTTACTGTCTGACAATTATGTTCTAAGAACGAATCAGTGGAATATGAAGGAGTATTCCTAGAATCCTCTGATGAATATACTGCACTAACTTGCTCCATAGCATTTTTTGTGGGTAAAATTTTGACGAAATCCATCAAACCTCGATGAGTATCTTTCGAAAGGCCCCACCTACTTTTTCTTTATCGCAAAAATTTTGAATGGAAACGTGAACGGAGTGAATATGGTAACTTGGCACCATTTGATCGTTAATTCAGGAGAACTCTGATTGTTCGGGTTGATGGCTAGGTTGATCGAATATCCTGGATAATTGGTTCCTTGAAGGTATTTTAACAGGTCGGAATGACCTGACGCACTGTGCTATAACCGGAATGCCACAAATTTTGAAGTGCATTACCCCGGATAATTATTATGTTATCAGGGGAAATAGAGCGGTTCAAGTGAAAATTACGGGTCAACAGGCAGATTTGCTTCCTCGGAAAATAAATTAAGGCGCGGTTGATCGTAAATCCGGTCAATCAGAGTCCATCCAACCTCCGGTATACCGTACTGTACTTCATAATTTTTTCTGTTCATTGTATTTTTATTTCAATTGCAGTATTTTGTTTTTGAAAGATTTGTGGACGAGCGTCGTTCTTGTTTTGAAATGCGACGTTTTGGGAAGGAACTGACGCTCATCTAGCTTTGGGGCTGGGGAGTGACGCGATTTGCGGGGATTATTTGCTTGGAACGGGCGGCAAAGCGACAGCAGTGACGTCAGCGACGGTCCAGAGCGTGGGAGACTCGACGCGCGTCAGCCGCAGACCCCCGTCTGACGCGCGCTTCTCTCTGGGTGTGGGAAGAAGGATACAGACCAGTCGGGTTTAATTGCTTTTTTCTTAATTAACCTCTCTTTGCTCGAACAAAATACCTGGCGCACGAGTGACGGGAAAGACTGCGGGAACCGTGTTAACGATGAGGCGGCCCTTTCTTAATTAACGACTGCCTAGAATGCCCAATTGCTTTCGTTAATTAGGATGATACAAATTAGGGCGTTGCGAGGGTCTGAAATGAAAAGCCGCGAGTTTATTCTGCGTAGATGGGACGATAGCCAGTACCCCTGGATCGAATGAGTGAAGGAAATCCGTGTTGGTAAGGCTAGGCTAGGCTAGGCTGGGATTGCTTGAGGAAGATGGGCTTGGCTTCCGATTCCGGCTCTCAAATGTCCACATTCTTCATTTTCTTACGATTTAAAAATATCTGAGCGATCATGATGCATAAATAACTTATCTCGTCGTGATGTATTACTGCAGTAGGCGTTTCTTGATCGTTTTTCTCTGATGAAGACTTCGTGGGGATAGTTTTCAGAAACAACTGACACGAATCTGCGATTTTCTGGTGAATTTGAAATTGTGCCCAGCAGAATTCCTGGTCTGGAAGAAAATCACCTTCGTGTGCCTTTTAGACGCAGAATTTTTCCGCTTTAAATGAGAATATTTGACTGTTCGAGAAAACATCAGCTCAAGGCTAACCCACGGGATTTTGTTGCTGGGAGTTATTTCATCACTTGGATCTTGGTGCTGATGGATTAAGTTCCCGGTCGATTCATTGCTGATCGCTACCAAGAAAAAAACAAAAACATTCGAGGACGTTTTGGGTAGGCGAGGTGCGACGCATTTAAAAGAGAGCCCATTTTCGTTTCAAGTCGATTTTCTTCGATCCTCGCGCGAGTTGGTGTGGCCGTGGACGGTGAATTTTTTATTGAGACCTGTTGTCGTTTCCTTGTTTGCAGAGTTGTTGTCGAACTGGTGCGAGAACCTGGGACGGTTGGTGTTGCAGAACCACGCGGGCAGCGGGGAAACGCAAGCAGAGTCGGGTTCTATTCTGAGCAACGCGCTGCTGGAGCGTGCACCGCCGCCGTACCCGGAAAAGTCGGCCGTCTGCTCCATCCTGGGGGGTCCTGGTGACGCCTCGTCCGACGTTCTTCTCGAGTCTTCGGCCTCGCCGGTCACCATGCAGCATCAAATGCAGCCCATGAATAAGATGGGCCCTCAGGGGTGAGTTGCAACTTCATCTGTTCTTTTTTTTTGTGTGTGTGGCAAAATTATCGTTATACCAAACCAAGTCGACTTTCAAAAGACCAGCGAACAGAAATTCGAATAATAAGGGGTTCGAGTTAGTGAAACAAGCATTGTTGTTGTTGTTGTGGGGAAGAAAGAAAAATTGCAGGGGCTTCGAATTGCTTCTTGAGTGAGTCGACAGGATTATGCTGAACTTCAAGACAATGGTTCATTTGCCCAATTAATCCTCAACTTTTTTCAAAACACATCAAGTTACATTCTCAACCGGTGCTCCGGGGTTTAAAAATCAAGAAGATGGAAACTGTTTTCGCATCGTCTGTGGTTCACCTCATCGATTATTCTTATAAGATTCTCAACCGGGTGAGGAAAGCCGATTTATACCCAGTTTTTGATTACCCGAAATATTTGGACGCTGTAGATGGAAACATTCTGCCCAGTAATAGACTGAATGTCCCTTATTTTTCTGGCGTGGTTGGTCGCTTCATGCTCGAGACAACCCAGCGTGAAATGAGATTGATGAAACTATGACGCAAGTGGATATTTTCAATTTCATTTTTTTGAACGTGAATTCTACATAAATCCAAGATGAGGAGTAAACATTTTGTCGCACGAATGGCGAACTCATCGCGGGCGTGCGAATCGGAGGTGAAACGCGTTTCTCTCTTGTGTGACATTTTCGTGTTCGACACTAGCGTCGCTCACCGTCGATTTAGATTTCATTCTTTGAAAATTAGACATTCTGATGAAAATCCGGGTAGTTTATTGTAATTCGAGTCGAGTGATAAATTTCCTGCATATCCCACAAACCGACAGCTGAAGCGATGAATTTTTGCATTTTTCTGCTGTGGAAAGAATTTTTGTTTTCATCAACCAACGTCAGTCGTTGGTTGTGTAACTTCCTGCGTGTCGTTCAAATGTCATCGAATGTCATGAAGCCATTGTGACTGCTCTCAAAAGAAAGGAAAAATTGATTTTGAATCAATTTAAAATGAAGTCAGTAAGTGTCCAAGTATGGGTTGCACCTGCGTCGCAAAACCGAAGATGCCGAAGATTCGTCATAAAGCGAGGCGGCGTTTTTTTTCACTCGGCGCTCATTTTTCTCCGCCGGCCGGAAACATCCAACGCTGGATCCGAAGAAAAGAAAAAAAAGTTGTTTGCTGGGAAGGAATATGGCAGGACTCGATAGCGCAAGACGCGTTCCCCCGGACTGCGTCCATTGTCGTGGGGGCCAGATCGGTAACCCTGTGGCCAGTGACGAGTTCAATGACTTTCATTGGAGATGAAACGCCCGAGTTTTATGAGGCTACAATCGGCCTGGGGCTGTTTCGATAGTTGCGCGTAAAATCATTTTCCCGCGGGATCTATTTTCCCTAAGCGTTTGAATTTTCCTCCACCCCCCCCCCTCTAGAGAAACCCCAAGTACTGCTGCTAACGAGGGGCCTTTTTTTTTTTATTCCCGCGGTTTCTCAAGCCCTCTCAAATATCTGCCACTGGTACTACTGACAGGGGATATGCGGGGTGATTTTGGACTAGAGCTGGGCCTTGAAATCCCTGTTCTGTAGCACAGTAAATTCTCATTACAACACCTTTTTCAGAATAAGACCCTTTTCTCGAGTCCCAGGAGATGCCTTGAAACCATTTTGTTGTAGCAAACTTACCAATTCCAGTATAACATACAGTACTTGAAAAAAAAAAGAATTTTAAATATTTTCTCCTGGTAGAATTTCCCAATACAGGCACAGTCTGAAATTTCCTATCCTAAATGTGACTGACCGGTTCTTGTGCCATCGAATGGAAGCTGCAATGAAGGACAAACATGCTTCCGAGTGGTTCCATCCTCCCAGAATGGAGAAAATGAAGAGGTTGTTGCAATTAATGGAGTTTATGATCGAAGCTTTTTCCGATCACTCAGTTTTCCAAACAAGAAAAAAATTGAGAATGCCAGAAAAGAAAGATCCTAATTATTATAGACTGGTCTTATGTGATGGTTGTTGCCAGTCATTGATTTTGAAAATCTCTTCATGAAAAAATTATTCACTCTGAAAATTATTTTCTTAAATCCCCAACATTGTGTTGTAATGAGATGATACTGTATTCAAAATTTGCTTTTGACTGGAAGTGGATGAAGAGCTGTGAAGTTAAGCAAAAACACAGTGAAAAAGTTAACTGGAAAGCTTGAAGTAAAGTATACATATTCTGAAGATTTTATTCTGGGACTCAATCCAGAGTAAACGTGATAAATTCTTTCCCTCTTCAAGTTTTGTAACCCTTTTTACCTTTTCATTGACAACATTTTTGAGGGAAAAGTATATTAAGTGGGTATGGCGTTTTATTTCCCGAAGCGGAATTGGTACTTGTGGCAGTATATACAAATTACAAAATTTGTTAAAATGGATGCACAAGAATTTGTCAAGGCCATGTGTCCTTGGATTATGGCTGTTCAGTTGTGAGTAACTTTGTATGAGCCCGTGACTAATGGAGTAGTAGGAGCTGGTGCACACAGATTCGTTTACCGGGAAATTAAAAATACTGGGGTCTCGCTTCCGACTTTAATTGGAGCCGCGTCGGAGATTTTGCTGTCGCGTGGCGTCGAGGACACGGGGTACGCGTCACCAGCGTCGTCGTCGGCGTCGTTGTCGTCTGCTCGCCTCCGGAACCTGTTTCCCTTCTCTCCTCTTCATCCTCCCTATTCAAGGTGAAGGTCGTGCCCTGTCCGGACCAGTGGTCGGAAAATTCGAACCCACTGCGTGAACTCGCATTCCCGGAACGCGGTGCCCAAAAAGTCTACGTGCTCTTGATTGAGAACTGCGCAACTTCTGCGATATTTCACTGCGTGTGCATGTCCAAAAAAATGAGACCGTTTCCTTTAGCGCTATTTTTACTCACCGCATCAAATACAGTAAAAACTTCTTGCAATAAATTCTGGGAACATGCGTTGTGCAGAGTACGAATGAGATTCATGGGTTGGTCCTGGACGCATTTAGGACTAAAATGTTATTGAAAACCGTTAATTGAAAGCTTTAATGCGAAGACATTTGATGCAATAACGAAGATAAATTCAAACTTATTCTAAACCTGCTTAAAATTTCTTGAGCATCCGTATTAATCTGAAACACATTTTAATTACTTGAAGTGATGTTGGTTTCTCAATTCACAACCGGAAATAATTGAGCAAGTTTTATTCATTTGTGCGTGGTACTCGAGAAAACACGACAATGTCATTTTCTAGAGAACATAATGGCTTTCCAGAAGCTCGAATGTCCACATGATTGTGTAATAATTGTACCTTCTGACCCCTCGGGATAAACAATATTTTTAGGATTCGAATGTGAAACGTTCCGTGCCTTCAAGAAGTGTTCATTTTTCTAAAATGCTCTCTGGTGCAACATCGTAATAATTTCCTGGGATCCATTTTCTTACTCGCTTTTGCTGCGTGGGTGTTCAAATTTTCGCAGGATACTTAGGCGGTTATCCTGTCGAGGAAATTGCGAGAGTGCTGGTGGGCGAAGATGTGACGGGGTTCGGTTCAATTGGGTTCGTTTGTGTGGGAGGGGGGGGGGGGAACTCGTTGACGTGCCATTTGGTCAGGTAGTCTGAGTAGTTTACGACCAGCCGTGACGTTGCGACAGAGCCGCCTTCTGCTTCTTGGCCGCCCCGGGGACGCTTTGCTTCTGATGATTGTCGCCTTTTTTTTATTATGTTTGGGCTTCCTTTTGGAGCTACGCGAAATGTGGCGATCGTTGTCGAGTGTCCTCTTGGGGAAAGTCGAGGAATTGTTTTCATGACGTGTTCCCGCAAACGTTTTGATCGGGACATGTCGGCGTGGAATTCAAGTTGAAGGACACACTTCATGGGTAGAATTTGACGTCACCGTGTTTATGGAGAACCGATGCTTCAAAATTGAATGCACCAATGCGTGATCGCAGATTGATGGTGTCTTGGAAAACCACTCGGTATTCACAGCGGTTTTTTCAGTCACATTGGTGATGACAGGCAATTTAAAAGAAGAGGCAGAAAATTATCCCGTTAACATAATACGACTTGGCTGGCAATATATATATATTTTCATTTCAATTGAATATACCATCATTTTGTACATGGTCATGTGCGTAATTCATGTATTCCAGCATTTTTCATAAATCCCAATAATTAGGAATGAAGAGACACTTTCAATGAAGGGGTGTTGATTTCTGGTTTAATCGCTAAAAGATAATATTGACAGGAATAAAAAAGTTAATTTTTTGCGAAGAAGTAATTTATTGAAAAGTTTTTTTTTTCATAATCAAGTTACTGTGCGTCTTGGAATGTATTTTATTGCTCTCGACTGAAGCTAACATTTTGAAAAAGAAGACGATAGAAGGTTATGCTAGCATTTATTTTTTTATTTGATCAATTTTTGGAATGCACGGTACCGCAACTTCAATACGATGATGATTTAAGCGTTCTCTTTCACAAGAACAAGTTCATTGAGAAACTTTATTTTACTTCTTCCGACTTCCGAGCTGCTATTGAAGGTCTCATGGTCGAATCCCCACCTGGGCAAATTTTGATGCGACAGGAAGCTCGAGATTTTTGGCATTCCCAGCGGTCGCGATAATTTATTTTAGAATGTTGATCTTGCAACATAAAAGTTGCAAATGAAATCATTCCCGTGCATCTCTCGTGAATGCCCATTAAAGCGGGTGTTACGAAGGTTGTTTACATTGCCTAGTACTAAACGTTTCAAGAACCCCTCTTCAGTTTTGGTACCTTGCCTAATTAAAGCGCCGATGAACCTGGTTTAGACCCTAATTCTGTCCGCGTCGGCTGTCAGTATATTTTTTTTAAATGACTTGCTATAGCATTTGCTGGTAAATGAGGTTTGCTTAATTTGGTACTGGTTTTTAACCGAAATAAACAAACCCTCGCTTTAACATTCGTCAGCCTGTAGCTAAATATTGCCTGTATGTAAGGTTATCATAATTTTGCTTTTCTTGAAGTGAGTTTATCGCCTGTCTTTTTATGCAATTTTACAAGTTCTGCCTCTGCAACTATATCGACTCCAGCAGTTTTTCACCAAAGCGACCCGACCAAAAACGCCCAAATAATATAACCCCACTTTTCAGCTAACTTACTCAACATGTAACTAAATAATGTACTGCTAAATAATGTTGCTCATCTTACCTTGTTTTATATTGATGTTACACCTAGTGTAGCCTAATATTCTTATCAAGACTAACCTTGACTAATATAATATTTTCAACTTACCAAACCTAAAATCCAAATTCTGACTTGCCGCACCCAATTTCCATGTTATGAATAACCTATCCAAATATAAATCTCATAACTGACCTAGTTTAACATCAGTGTCAGCACTAATCTGACATACTGCATTTACTTCAGGACTAGAGCGCACCTTTCATCTCAAATTCAAGAGGAAGGAAGTGTGTGCATGTCATAGATGGGTATAACATTTTCAAACAGTTTTACAGTATTAGTTTATGTGTGCCTTACACTTGATTCCCATGGGAAATTTTGGGAAAAGTTCAACAGAAAAACTAATTTTCTTGGAAATGAGTGAAAATGAATTTTCTTCAGGTTCAATTCACGCCTGAATTCAAATTGGGTGTTCTTATCTTTGAAATGGGGTGCATATCTCACTTGGGAATACAATTTTAGCCAAATTTTCACCTGAAAATGCCTGGTGCGTGTCTTGTGGTACTGTAGTAATTAAAATACTGTAATATTGTATTGCCTCATCTCACCTAGCAAAATATCCATGTCATACCTTGGTTGTGGATTGGCCGATGAAAGTGAAGCCGATGTCGAGAAGGCCAAATTTAGCAGAACTAGGCAGCGAAAAGGTACCCTTGCGTCTTTGTGGTTGGTTGGTTGGTTGGTTGACGCGGGTTTCGACAGGGCACTCATCGAGGCTCTCTTTGATTCCGAGCCCAGTGCCTGTGATTGCGGATCCCGGGATTCCTGTGATGCGTCGAGCACGTTTTCATGCGTGAAGCGATAATTTGTGAACGCCGGATGGATGCTGCGTGGAATTACGAGAGAAGAGTCCAGGAGGCGGGTTGCCCAAATGCGGGTCTGTCCGACATGTCGCAATCCCCCCCCCCCCCCTTGTGTTGACGGAGCCCGGGCCCCGTAGGAGAAAGAGAGAGAGAGAGGGGGGCAAAGAATTCGTCAATTCTAATGGAGCGCGTAACCCAGCGCGGGGGGGAAGGACGAAAATAAGCTGGTTCGATGGGGAGATGCTCTTGCTCACCTCACCTCGCCTCGCCGCGCCTCACCTGCCCCGCGCCGCGAAGAAAGGCGCGCCGGGTTGCGAGAGGTTCGTGTTCTGTATCATCTGCAAATAGTTATTTCTCTGCTGGGCCCCGGGTCCCTGTTTCGTGTGATGCCTGCCTTTCGACTAGCCACAACTCCTGGCTGTTCCTTTCCATCAGGCAGTTTTATTTTCGTCTATTACAGTATTATATACGTATCACTCGAATACCATGCGCACCTTTTTTCTCTCGTTTTTTTGGCAACATCAAGGCCAAAAAAAAGGGGTGCGCGTAGTGTGTGGGAATATATTTTCTGAATCAAAAATTTAGGAAATTGGTGTTGGGAGCCTAAATTAATTACAGTACTTGATGGGTAAAAATATTGAACAGGGAATTCTGTTTGGCTCAAATTCAGTCAAATGCTGTATCTTCTTGTACAGTATTTGTTAATGAGATTATTTTGTTCAACATCATACACTTCTTTTATTTTAAAGTTGATTTTCAACCAAGTAAAACTGGGGTTGGGGTCATATGTGGGGATACATTTTTTTTACAAATTCCATGAAAAAGAATTGAGGTGCGCGTCATACTCGACGGCACGTGGTACTCTAGTAAATATGGTATACTGTATACAAGTGGACTCTCTACAACGAAATTTGAGAGGCCAGGAAAAATCTTCATAGAGTGACTCTCGTATGGGACCCCTATAACATGGGTGATAAATAAATATTATTTATTAACATCAATACTGTATAAATAAATGTCTATTTATGAATATACCCTATAATATAATTTATATATAATAAATATTAATATAATATATAATATACCTTATATATATACCCTATAAATGTTACATTTGGTCCCATGGAACCCTATGGGACCCACAAATAAAAGAAACGTTAGAGGAAATATTTGCAGGCAAGATCGTTGTAGAGAGTCCATCTGCAATTTTCTGCATATACTGTATTTATTCTTTAAACCTCCGATTTATCCCCGAAACACAGTAGTTGACTGTCCTGACGAGCCGTCTTGTCAAAATACGTCTTCAGCGCTTTCTGAAATTCCTCAAGAAGATTCAAAAAGTATTTTCTTCGATTGGAATTCTCAGAGGAGCAGAGGATTTCAATCTCTCTGTTTACCTCTCAAGTTTACTGCAGTATTTCAGAATTGTTAAATGTGTCCGAGGTATTTCTTTCAGCCTATGAAAGAATCTTTGAAGACGAATTTAATGCGATTTTAGAAATTCCTCGCCTGGGGTGTCCGAAGTCTTCACACCTGCGCAAATGCCCAGAAGCTGGATTTGCAGATGAAGCCAGAATTAAATTCTATGAATGCCTTTCCTGCAGAAACTCTTCAGACTTACTCAGAAACTCTCTCCTTTGCCGAATCATCCACGGTTTCGAACAGACATGTTCGCCAATTAGATAAATGGCCACAAAAAAAAAACCTGAATATGACACCCTTGCTTTTTGCAATCTCTTACATGTTCTCTGTTGTTTTATGTCTACTGCTAGCACTACTAGACTATCTACTTGTATCTATCTGTAAATGTGGAGTTTGATGGATGAATTCCATAATTTCGAGACCCAGTCAATGTGGTTTTCTAATTTTTTGATTGCGATTTCATCTGAATCTGCATCTGGCGACGAATATTACTGGAAGAATACCTCGGCGTGTTTATATTAGCTCATTTTGAAATTTCACATCCCAGTTCGAGGAATACGCGAAAGGGAAAAAAAGAGAAATATCTCCATGGAACTCAAATTCTAGCACATATCCCTTATCGTCGCAGCAGCGGATTTCGATTCACACGATAGACTCCCGACCGAGTTTTTAAACCGAAGTCGCGTCAAAACCGACGCTTGAACGCCATCTACTATTTTCGGCAAATTCCCATGAAATCAGCGCCGCGTGCAGATGTTTACTGCGTGTGCCAAAGTTTCGAACGAAAAAAAGCGGATCCCGGGAAAGACGTGTGGGTTTGGAAGAACATTCCGGAAAAGCGTGAAAGGAAGATGGAAAGGAGGAGGAGGAGGAAGAGGAGAAGAAGAAGAAGGAAAAAGCACCACCAGGGTTTGGTACAAGACTGTGTGGTGTCCGATTCCCCGCCGTCGCCTTTATTCCGTTGCCCTGTTGCGAAGGGAAGTTAACAACGAGCGCTTGCGGGAATGAATAGAGCGTGTGAAGTGTGTCTATGTGTGTTCGCTAGGGGGAGAGGGAGAGAATGTCAGTTTTCCTGCTGAGGATAAGCGAGAAGAGCCACTGGTGAACGAAGCTCTATTGGTATATTTCTCATTTCCAGGACAGGCCCATCTATTCGATCATCCATATCAGGGTTTCCAACCTTTTTGGGCCCGCAAATTGTCGAATTTCCAATAGCTTTATTGCAGACCAGCGAAGTTCCATACATTTAATTTTCAAAACAGCGGAATTTTCAAAAACAGTACTGTACCTGCTTAAGGTAAGCGATAAGAGCCACTGGTAAACGAAACTGTTACGGTATCTTCCTTCTTTCCAGGACAGGCCCACCTATTTGATCATCCATATCAGAGTTTCCAATGTTTTTTGGCCCGCAAATTGTCAAATTTCCAATAG
The DNA here is from genome assembly GCA_905338405.1 of Notodromas monacha. NCBI lineage: Eukaryota > Metazoa > Arthropoda > Ostracoda > Podocopida > Cyprididae > Notodromas > Notodromas monacha. The sequence continues at coordinate 59,345 of CAJPEX010000645.1, forward strand.
CTTTATTGCAGACCAGCGAAGTTCCATACATTCTTTTTCAAAACAGCGGACATTTTCAAAAATAGTACTGTACGTACCTGCTAAAGTTAAGCGAGAAGAGCCACCGGTGAACGAAGCTCTATTGGTATACTTCTTATTTCCAGGACAGGCCCATCTATTCGATCATCCATATCAGTGTTTCCAAACTTTTTGCGCCCGCAAAATGTCGAATTTCCAATAGCTTTATTGCAGACCAGCGAAGTTCCATACATTTTTTTTTCTTAAAAAAAGCGGAAATTTTCAAAAACAGCTGCTAAAGTTAAGCGAGAAGAGCCACTGGTGAACGAAGCTCTATTGGTATATTTCTTATTTCCAGGACAGGTCCACCTATTTTATCATCCATATCATTGTCCCTAACCTTTTTGGGCCCACAAAAAGTTAAATATCCAAGATTTTTTTTTTTTTGCAGACCAGTAAGGTTTCATAACTTTTTTCAAACAACAGAATTGAGAAAAAGCAGTACTGTATCTGCTAAAGATAAGCGAAAAGAGCCTCCGGTGAACGAAACTCTATTGGTATCTTTCTTCGTTCCAGGACAGGCCCATCTATTTGATAATTTCTATATCTGTGTTTACACTTTTTTGGGCCCGTGGACTAGCAAATTGGAATGAATTTTTTTGTGGTCCGGCAATTTCCTGAATTTTTTTTCGGACCATCAAAATTCCTTATAATGTTTTTCATGAATTTTTAAATACAGTACCTGCCATGAAGTCCTGGAACCAAAACTTTCATTGAAAAAAAAATGAAGTTAAGAACGAATGAAGCATATATAGTTGTACGTCTAGGTGTTCTTAAAAAAAATAAAAAAACTTTCATTTTTCATCAGATGCTTTCAACTGGTGGTACATTATTTAAATCAGAATACATTGTTTACTACTTTAAAATTCTAAAATACGTCTTTATTCAATATGAATTTCGTTGAACGGTAGAATTGAAAAGCAATTTTTCGCAACGAATTCTGAGCTGTTGATGAACGCGTCGAGTTCTTTGCCTTTTCAACTGGAAACGATAACTTTAAAGACAACTTTTTTTGTTTTGTTGCGAAAATAATATTTTTTGCTTGAAAAAACGCACCCATCGCTTGAGATCTGTTCTTCACCGTGGTTGTTGTCAGTGCGCGCCCATTTGAAATCCACGCAAATGATTGAATCCTACTTTTGAGTTACGTTAGCCCGATATACTGACTTGAATATTGAATTTTTTCTTTTAAATACGAAGCCTTGTGAGTCCCTCCGACACACATCAAAGCACGGAGTTCGGTGTGTTTCGATGATATCAGTCCCGGCCCTGGGGCGCACGGGCCTTAAGCTCACAAGTGTAAAGGGACGTTGGTTCCGAGAGAAACGACTCCTGCTTTCTGTTTCAATGGCTCTGTTTCCCACGATTCGACGAGCGAAGCTAAAATCTGGGCTGATGAAGTACAATTAAAAGCTTTCACTTCGATGAGGTTTCGAGTGAATTTAGTTTTTGAACGTTTGCGTCCGAGTTTTACGAGGACCGTAGTTCTGTAACCGCGATAAAAAAAAGTCGATTTTAATTGTGCTGAATCGGTAACCTGAGTCATATCTACTGAAATTTTGACTCTGGAAATATTTTACGAGCATTGTAATGCGCTTGTTGACTGACTACAGTATTTTCCAACAAAAATGAGACAATTCAACTATTGATCATGTTATCACGGAATGCGCATGTGCTTTTTGCATGTTCAAATACAATATTCAGAAGTTTGTGTCCCGTCATATTGCGATTGCGAAAAGCTGAAGCGGGGATAAAACCCTGATTTTTTCGCGTTTTGATTCTCTACAAAACCACTAGAGGGAATGTGAATTTGTATGCTTTAATCATAATTTGAACTGAATGTATCCCTCGGTTACAAAAGGGCTTTTCAAATATTGAATTGGCAGTCTGCAAATTGTGCAGTACGAGGAATTATCGTTTGTGAAATGTGCCCCAGGGATGGAACCCTGCGCTGAAATGAGTATGAGAAACACGATGAATGTTTGCGATAATAATGAGAAAAGTCTCTTGATAACGTGCCGGAGACTTCGTTAACATCGAGGGAAATCGTGACGAGAGCTTGAAGCGATGATGCGTCAATTTTGGCGGGCGAAAACAGGACTCCGACATTCTTTTCGATTTGGCATGCTTGACGGGATTGTGCGAGTAAACAGCGCGAAGTGTGACGATTTTCCTCCCACGTGTTACTGGGCAGACTCGACAACGACGGCGACGAAGCGCGTTAGCTGTCACGTCAGTGAAATAAGGTGTCGGTGTCGGCGCTTCAACGGGGTTCGTGATGTCGATGGTTTTTAGCGCAGCACGTTTCCAATGCTTTTCCGTGCATATTTTTGTGTTCTTCGAGGAAAATAAAAAGTGCATGTGGATGATACATCATCGGTTGGTCATGATTTAATGACTGTCGGCATTAGAATTCTGACTTTGGGAAATTCTTTCAGGTTAAATTTCATCCTGGGGTATTTTGAAGACGCCCCTTTTTCCTCGCGTTTCATTTTGGTGAAATAATTGAAAGTCAGTCGCGTCGATTGACGTATTAAAATTTTTATAAATTCTTGTTTTTAATTTGTTCACTCAGTGGTACTTGAAACCACTAGCCTTGCACTAAAACTGCGCATGTAAATTATCTCGCCAACTGCTGCTTCGTTTCTTCTTGACTTCGCTTCGAGTCACTGCGATGTGCCAATTTCTTCCTTAATACCTTCGCAATTTTTCGGAAAACAGAAATTATTCATCATTAGATTGAATTGAGTATTGGGAAGAAGATATAATTTGGAATGTATCAGGTTTGCGCACTTCGTAAAAAAGTTGAAAATTGCTCAATTTTTGTTTTGAAGTGCAGATGGCCGTAGCTTTCTTCGCCAATCACGACTCAATCGTCACTTCAAAAGTGGCTGCTGTCAAACACTAGATAATCTTATCCGCTAAGATTATAGAATAGTTGGTAATTTTTTTTCTTCAAAGGGCACGTGTATATCTTGGTTCGATTTGCTGATCACGACTCAGCAATCCCTTCAAAGATGGATTTCTGAAGGGAAAAAATGTGAATGTTGACATAACCATGTGCAGTTTTCTGACGAACTCAATCCACTTCGGCGCTCAGGATCGCATCTTGGGAGTCGGACGAAAATTCGCGGGGTATACGGGATCCTTGGCGCGCAAACCCGGCGTATTTTCGGCGGGGGATGAAGATGTGACAAGGGCCGGGAACCCAACTGAGTGATGACGAGCAGTGACCCCTGAGCACATGACGACCCGGGTTGCGGGCGTTCTTTGGCACCTGTGCACGAAGGCATCGTCGTCGACGCTCTGTTCGAAAAAAAAAAAAAATTCCGTATTATTTGTTTTCTCGTCTTCTTACCTACAATCTGGCCGCCCGCCATCCCCCTCTTTGAATCCTTGTTCTCCAAGTTCAGGCTTGCCTCTGTGTGTGAAGAAATTAGAGTTTCATGACGACGGCTGTCTGGAATCCGCGCTTGGCAATGGGAGAGAATTTCGTATCTGATCCACGCTTGGGGGAGTGCCGAAATCCGCGGCTTTCGTGCCATTATGAAATTCCCTTCATGAAGAATGTCCTGCACTAAGCAGAACTGTGTTTACTTTCAGAATCGATGACCAATTTTCTTGGGTAGACTCAGGAAAGCGTTATGACTTTATTATGCAACGTACGGTATTGAACTTCGAAGGATCAATTGTATTTTTCGACGCGTTTGGACAGAATTTGGCTCGCTCATGTGTTTTCGCTCTGAAATCCTAAACGAAATAATTGTTCAGAGCATGTATCACTTCTGCATGGATTATTCCCTGTTATGTACTGCGGTATATTTCTTGATCGTAACTTGATAGTTTTCTCTGCGGAATTAGCTAGAAAATTGCCGAGGCGTTCAAAAATGGCAAAATCCGCGTGTGCCAAGAATTTGAGATTGAGCTCAACTGAAGCTGGGATTCGCAAAGATTTTCAAATCATATTTTTCTAGTCCGGGAATTAGAACAAAATACTGTATTGTAAAATATTCAGTGTCCTTCCGGTATCCCGTATTTACTAAATTAAATATAAAAATACTGCACTCCTATAATGACTTTTATCGTTTTATTTTGCGAAGCATCACTCCAAGACCTTTAAACTTTTGGAAAAAGTACGAGTTTTTTTGTGTGAAATCACTGCTCAAGATAGACGCTTATGCTGAGTATTATTTTTGCGACAATACAAGTACGCAAAAGTGTAGTGGCTGAGAAATGCTGATCGGTGCGCATGAGCAGAAGGGCATTTGAGCGCCACCGAACTGAGCAACTGGGTCAAATGAGCACCGCACGATTGAGCGTCAGCTCTATTAATGTTCTCAACTGTCTAGAACAGTTTTTATCGCAATTTCGATGAGAAAAACAGGACAAAACTGTGACAAACATTGCCTCATGGCTGTACATTCTTGCGAAGGTTGGCCTTCGGCATCGTTTCACAAAAGAACTAGAAGAAATTCATCAGATCTTTTTAAATAAAAGCGAAATCGTGCGATTTACGAATCCGTACAGCGAGAGTCAAATTTCAGAATAGTTCGTGTAGAAATTCCGATCGGAAAAGCAGGGCAAACATGTAAACATGTGCGTCATATACGGTACAATATTTCGTTGCCTTGCATTTTGACGTGACTTTTTAAATTTCTCATTCGTGGAGCAGAAACACCCTATATGGCCATAAATTGCAATTTCCGGCACATGAAAACGCGAGGATATATGAAAGGTATTTGTGCGCAAAAGAAACAATTTGCCCGCCGTTTACAGACTCAGAGACGCTCAGTCGCGTGGTTCTCACTTGGTGGGTCACAGAGCAGAAGAAGCCCGTCTGGTGATGATTCCCTGAGGATGAGCTGGCCCACATTCTTGGGTAGTCGCAGTTCGCAACGGCGCCCGGTGAAATGCTGCGCGATAACTGGGCCATCAAGACCGCGCCCGACCAAGGTTCCCGCAGAGGTGAATGGGCACACGAACACTGGCCCAAAAAAAAAATGGAGGCAGTTTTGCGGGGTTTTGCGGTCGGGGCCAGTTACGCACTCCGTGGCTGTGGTGCCCTCGGCTGCAATCACCAGCGAAACCCGCTGGGGAACTCGGAAGGAAACAACAATCCTCGCGACCACGTGCCGGAAGAACGAACTGAATCCGAGGGATTCCTCGACTTTCGCAATTCCCTTCATGCGAGCACATGCGCGTGCGTCACTCCGAGATATTGTGCAAAGCATCACTCCATTTTTTTTTCGCCGCAAAAGCCAAGAAAAATCGCTTGCATGCGAAAATAATATACAGTTCTTACTGCGAAAAATTTAAGGTGCGTCGTGGATTCGATTGCGTCTGGACGTTGTTTTTAAAAATGCTTATCCCTGCTTTCAAATGTCCGTGAATAATTTTCCTAAGGTTACTTATAATGATAAAAAGTGCATGTCTGAGAAAGACTATTTTTGGGAATATCTTCACAGCATAAATTTCGTCACTCGAGTTAATTTCACCAAGTTTGAATTTCAGTTTATTATTGGAATCACTGTTTCCGAAGAGTTGACGCAGTTCATGTGAAATTTCTCTACAAAAACGTTTATGAATCTTGTGATTGAAGGGGAATCGATGGTGATCGAATTTTTACGTATAGATGTGTTGAATTTTCCCCCCATCATAATTCGCTGAGTTGATGAAATTCTCGTTGTATTAAACTATACACGGACATCTTACTCTGTTTAAATGCCGTTTATTTTGCAACATGGTGGTCATTGTCCATCGCAAAAACGAAGCTGGCGAAATCCTTCTATCGAAGGTGGGAAGGAACTTCCGAGATTTTTACTGACCCTCGCCCTGTTTGTTTTTGTAATTGTGTAACGGTTCGGTTCCTCGTTCGCCGACTTCCTGCTTCCTGGTCGGATGTTCACGCGGATCGGAATAATCGGGCATTCGGGGGAAGGGTTATGCATGCAGCACTGAGCACCAACTATGGTTTCGATTCATTTTCAAAATAACTTGAAACGAATTTGTGTGACAGCTCTCAACATGCAGGAAAATAAATCCCACCTCAGACTTTCAGAGAGGCCTTGTTAAATTTATCGGCACTAATGCAGTCAGACTTCTTCAAGCGTCAAGGGACCAGAAAAAATTCTAGTTCTAGTTCTAGAAAGAATTCTAGTCGGAATTTATGAGTTAGGGATACAAGCATTTTTGTTCGGAAAAAAAAATCAGGAAACTGTAATTCATGATATTCTGGGCGTTGAATTGCTTCTTGAATGAGTAACAGGATGCCTAAATTGGAGGCGAGGGTTCATCTGTCGAAATAGTCCCCCCACTTCCTTTCAAAATGCATCAAATTACATTTGATTGCTTTTCTCTTTCCTTTGCCAATAAAATAATTGCCAGAAGGCCCCCTGAGAATTCGATTTGTGGGGGTTTTTGGTACATCGTTTGTAAGTGAATTCAGGCAGGAACTTGATGGAGGTCCGAGTTATCATGGTTCAACTGTACATTAAATGGACTCATGGTTCAATATGAAGATTTTTTCACTGCCTTTCGAAATTTAAACGCAAATGCTTCTTGATATACCTGAAGTAATGTAATGCCAAAAAAAGGTTAAGCAAGAAAGTCTTTCTGAAGTAGGACTTGAGGTAATATTCGGCTCTTGGTTAAATGGAGTCATCAATTCATGGTTTGACAGCTGGAATAAAATGGATTATTACTTTAGCAAATCTGACCTAACCTCACGCCAGAGCAAGTAGACACAGTTATCATTCCCTGAACGCAAGTTAATTCAACCTGAACTAATCAGAATTGACACTTTATCATGTAATTTATGTGTCCACTGAAGTACGTGATTTCCACTGTTTCATCCCCCCCCCCTCCTCCCGAAAAAAGTCAGACATTGCCCTGTTTTTCTTGCGGTTCCCTCGAAAAGTGAACATGGACTCGCCGACGGCTATGAAGTCCTCATGTTTTGATGTACTGCCTGCTTGGCCAGCAAGACAGCCCCACTTCTCCGTCCAACGGCAAGACTATTGATCAAGCTGTTCTGGTTCCGCCGGGATGATGGCAGGAAATGTGTCCACTGCTCGCAATGACCTGGAAATGAAAAGCCCCGCATCCCGGGTTTCGCATTTCAGCTCTGTGTCGAGGGCCGAGCTTCAGGAAATTGAGACGACATGGCAGTTGCTTGAAAGCTTACTGATGCTGGAACTGGTCTAAAAATTTCACGATGAAACCACGCTCTGCTATCATTTTTCATTGGTGACAATCCCAACAAAAAGCCGAAAGGAAGCGCATTGGAAATGAATGACACAAACAGTGAGCCGGTTCGCAACCAGGAAAATTCTTAATTTTTTCAAAGGATTTTTTTATTTTTTTGCAAAAAAACCATTCCAGGAGACAACACAATTCCCCAAAAAAAGAAACGATAAATTCAACACCGTAAAAATGAATGCATCAAAAATTGAAGAAGGAATTGTGCACAAATCCAATAAATGGGAATAAAAAGAAGAGCGGGAAAAACAGTTGTGATGCTCTGCTAAAAACTGTATTGTAATAAGAAGAAGTCAAAGTAAGCAGAGAAGACAGAAAACTTGACTGGGATTTTCGTCCAGCTTTCTTGTTCCACAACCGTGCTTGTGCAAATTCCGCGCTGCACAATCTATGTTTCAACAGCCGAGCAGTTCAGCGCTTCTCGAAATGGCGCGTGTGCCAAATACGTACGACCAGACTCTTGTCCTCAACAAAGTGTTACGATTTATAACATTATCATGGTGTAATGGTGTAGAATAACTTTAGACCTGTTTTTAAATCTAGGCGTTATTCTTCAGTTGCTCGTTTTTCGAATTTACCGCTTTGAACTCAATCCGCGTCTCGTTGAATCCCGCGAACGATCTGATCTACAGTAAAATTCCGTCACAACAACTCTCGTTACAGCGAATTTTTTTGTGGTCCCGGAAGTTTCTTCATAGGGACAATTTAAAAAGTTCAGTGTGATAAAGTGCTGTAATCTTCCTATATAATCTCAATATCACGAATTTGTGGCTTGATTATGTTTGTATTAGTCCGAGAAAGCTTTACGAATTGGCAAAATATGGGAAAACGCAGCTTGTGCTCAATTGAAAAACCTTCAAAAATATCAATGATGATCTTTTTTGAAAATGTAGCATTATTTTATCAGAAGACGTTGGAAATGCAGGATATTTTTCTCAAATCCGTAGTGGAAGTGCAGTAATTCAGCGCATCTATCACCCAGAAATATTTCCGAGAAAATACCAGTCCCACATGGTTGAAGAGCCAGGATCTCATAATGACGAATTTTTCGTTGCAATGCATTTTCAATCGGGGTCCCTGTGAGTACGCTGTAACGAGATTTCAACTGTATTTGTAAAAGATAGACTTCGCATGACCAACCGTTGCTGCAGGCTCTTGGGTGTTTTCTCTCTGAAAGACTTCGAAACCCGGAAACGCGAGGGGTTCTTTTAGTACCCAGGCGACCTTTAAGTCAGGGAAGGGCCCCCTGTGCGTTGGTGGCGGCGAATGGACTCTCGGCCTTTTTTCTATTGAGTTGCTTCCAGAGCAGGTGGCGCCTTTGAAGTTCGGCGAAACACTGAATGAACGGTTGGGAGAAAAGAGGTGAAAAGTCGGAATGTCGTGAATCCGAATGGAGGGCGCGTATGTAGTCCACCGGCGCCGGCGATTGCTCTGTTTTCACTGGCCGAGTGAAGGGACGCCACAGCTCGGGAAACGAGGCAGAGAAAGCAAGAACAGAGAGCAGAGGAAAGAGAAGGAAGAAGAAAAAAGCCGAAGAGGGGGGAAAGAAACCGCAAAAAAAAGGAAAGAAAAAAGATCACGAAATGCGAGGAAGAGATCAAGTCTCGAGGCGGTCCTTTTTTTTTTTTGTTGCCCCCATCTTTCTCTGTCTCTTTCTTGGGCGGTTTTTGTGGCGGCCCGCAGGTGACAGTCTGGCGAGTCTGGTTGAAATTCGACTCATCCACGAACATTTCATGAATTCGCGACACAAGGGTGCGTGAAGAGCCCAGCGATCAAATGTTTTCCGACCCCTGTGAAGGGTTGCTTCTGGAGCAATTTATCATGAATGCAGTACTTCCAAGTCTGCCTGGTGTTTATTGCTTGATCACCCAGGAGATAATCGCATATAAGCTGGTTAACCACCGACAAAATGATTCACGTGTCTAATCCTCGTGGTAGCGGGAGTCTATGAAATGAATTCACCTGCGGAAGGAATGTGCGACCGGGGAAATTTGCAATTCTGGCTTGAAATATCCTCCCCAAGTTCCCTTTTGAAGCATTGTTTTTTATTTCTCCGTCGGAATTCCTCTCATGTTTTTTTCAATCGACAATTGAAATAAATCGTAGCGCTGATCCCCGAAACGCAGTCCGTAGCACTTCAGAGTACCTGAAATTTCCCCAAGATTTCGGCTTTTAAAATGAAAATTCAATCCAAGGACAGCTATCAAAGGCCTGTGAATTTTTATTGATGTTTAAAGAATATTTTCTGACCCCGAAGTGAAAGTTTGCTGGAAACCGAATCAGTTCGAAAGAAGAGCGGGTCTCAGTATTATGTGTGAAATTTTTTTTGTTGAGTTGCGTTGAAATTTACGAGGCAATGTTGGTGCTAGTATTTGAATCCATTAGGAATCCTGAACAAACTGAGCTCCTTGGTGTTGCCTCGGAAGACCTTGAGTTCTTCCGGCTGGCGTAGAAAAAACCCCCTTCCCACGCAATACAATCTGCCACCCTAATCAGTGGAAGTTTCCCTGAAGGGGTGTAATGCTAGTTCACGGTTTGCCCAGCGGGGATTCGTTTTTTTTCCGGCAGGGTTGGTGCGAGAGTGCAATGATCAACAAGTGGTCAATGAGCTGCAATTGCCATGAACTTTGGGGCTTCTTTGCGGGTATAGATGAGAAGACAATTGTTTGGAGGCGCTGATCGGGCGTTTGCATTGTTGTGGCTGATGAAGTTGCTGGGATTTGCTCAGCTTCGCCTCGGCTTTTGTCCTCCATCTCTGGAGAAACTGCTTGCCAGGAACATCCAGTCACCCTGTATCTATTTACCCTTTCTTGATACTTTACCTGGGAACTTGTTGGATCAGAGTGGGTGGCCAAATTTGCGCCTCGGTCTCATACTTTCATCACACTTTTTTTCGGAGTATTGCCGTAATTTATACTGACTGCTCAATGATGCAATCGTTTGTCTCTCATTTTCCCACTTTCTAGAAACCTGAACTGTTGTCAAACCTCTTAAACTCAGCCTAAAAAGGTCTCACAGAAAATTCGACTTCGAGAGCGTTTGAGTTGAAAAAAGCAGAATTCTGTAGGAAAAGTGATGAATGGCGTTTAAGGCTAAATTCGTGATATTCTGCGGAATGAATGAGTTGACATGTCAAGAGTACATTTTTGGTTCTCTTCTCCTTCCTGGGTTTCCAAGTAATGGCCTCTCAAAGTGTGAGTTGAAGAGGTTTAAGGCAGAAAATTCTTAGAGGAAATTCAGACCGGGAATAAACAAAAATTTAGAAGAAGTTGGCTAAGTTTAACTTCGAGAGATTCAACTGCATTATTTATCCTATGAATATTTGCTAGGTTTGATGGGACTCAACGTTGCCTTTTCTAACGGATTCTCTGCGGTCTATTGGTCGAGAAATCCTGAAAGTGGGCTTCTTTTCCTGGATACTTTCTCAATGACAGCCGAGAAGAGTTAGAATACTGCATAAAAAAAATTGAAATGTCATGTGGGACGAGGGAAGGCAGTTCGCCGTAGAAAACCAGCTTCCTGGTTGCTGTTTTTTTTCCGTATGTGAAGTAAGAATCAAGCATGATTTTAAGAGTACAGGGGTTCCGTGTGTGTATGTGCCCTGAGGCCATATGTCACGTTGTCCATTTTGATGGTTGCATCCCAGTGTAAGCGGACAGAAGGCTTGGGGTGCGCTTTGCTGGCGAAGCTGCATTATTATTTATTTATTTTTTATAAACGCTGGATACTTTCTCCAGTTTCGGTTGGTGCTTGAGGGGAGAAAAAGATTTCAGTTTGCTCTCCTGGGAAACAGATGCTGCAGAGGCGAGGGAGTGGTTGCTGGGGGGGATTCCTAGTGAGGGGGAACCCGAAAAAAAAAGGAGAAAATGGGACGGCTGTCCTGGTTCGGGTTCGGGAAGTTGCTGGACAGTCGCCACCCGTGGTTCACGGTCGTTACTATGATCTGTGTGAATCACTCGGGCGCCTCACCAACTGACTCCAAATTTGGGCTTTGACTCCATTACGGACACTCCTGTCTGAGGCTGTGCCACGGCCCCACGGAAACATTTTCATTGTCGAATCCCAGACAGGGCTCTGCTTGGAACATATATATATATAGAGAAAGAGTCTTGGATTCTGCAGGTTTTCCTTTTGAATTTGTAGAAGCGAAAGAAAAAAATCGAAAAAGGAATCAAATTAATACAAACAATGGCAATCGTCCTCGTGTGAAGTCGGTTTCGAGAGAGAAGAAATAACGCCTTGGCGGTAAAGCAACAAGGAGAAAGCGCCCGTGACCAATTGTTTGACTGAATCTAATGTGCCTTTTGAAACTTCTCTTTTGTTTTCTCAAGTTTTGCGTGTTTGTGCAAGTGCAGTAGATGGAAACAAATCTTCGTCACTTCAGGAATGCTCTGTGTGTAACGCTTATTTCCTGATCTCAAGTTACACGAAGCTCATTCAAAATTCATCCTATCGCGAGTTAAAATGGAGTTTCTTTTTTCTAATTCAATTCCCGAAAAACTCGTGGTTTGGCGCTTTTGTTCTGCGTATTGATTATCTAAAAACACACCAAGGGCTAAATATTTAATGCATTCAACAACAAAAAAACAGAGGAAGCTTAGAAAAATACACGAAACCATTATTTTTATTAATTTTGGTGCAACATCCCAAAATGCCGAATATTCACGTTTTGCGCCGCAATCTCCTTGCAGCAGCCTGCGTGGGCGAAAATGCGGGGTGTTTTTGCGTGCAGATTTTATTGCGAACTTTACAGCCCACTGAAGCGCATGTGAGAATGACAGACATCGAAGTTACCCACTCGCAGCTTCTGTGCTGCAAATGGAGAGCTTTTTGCGCTGATTTTGTTCTTATTCATGGGAAGAAAAGAGCCGGGGGGGATGTTTGTAGAAAAAAGGCGTGCGTCTGATCTGTGATGCCCGGGAAGCACAATTTAATCAGATGATGTATTCTGATCGGATGTTTAGTACAGTACTATATTTCATACGAATGTGAGACTCCATAAATTTTCAGACGCGTCATGATTTTTTCAGCTCCTCACGTTCGCTGATGAATATAAGACGTACCGTCGCTTGTTTCACAATGTGCCAAAAATTTCCGCGTGCAAAAATCCCCCTTTCAAAATGGTATTTAGTGCATTGATGCGATGGAAAAAACATTTTCAATGCATGCATCCTCTGGAAAGAGTGAATGACTGATGACTAGATTTAGTACACCAAGTGCAACTGATGAGCGATTTCTGGAGGATCACATGTCCTGGAAGGAAGGAGTAATTGGGACATGAGGAGTACGTTTTCGGTACTTGCGTCAGAGTGAAACTCGGGCCCACCTGGCAGTTGCTTGCCTTGCGCGTAAATACGATACCCAGTGTTTTGAAGCAATTTGAGAACATTTTTTTTCGATGTCTGTCTTCTCCAGCGACAAGAAATGACTGATGGCTGGAGTTAGCATCTGAGAAGTGATTCCTTGACAATGAAGATGTCGTGGAACATGTCAAGTAGAAGTAATTGGGATGTATGGAGTGCATTGTTTTTTTTTCGGTGTTAGCCTTAAACTGAAACTCGGGGCCCATGTGGTAATCTAAAAAAACAGCATCTTAAGAAAATATTTCTAGAGTTGAAGAGGTAGTGCATTGAAGTCTCATTTCGGAGGGGTTTAAATAAACTTTTCTTCTTTTAAAGATTCTTCGGATTCTGTGTCGAATCATTTGAGCCTGTCCAAAACAGCACTTACTAAAAATATCAACCAAAATAATACCAAATAATTTTATTTTGATCAGTTACCATCGTGAGAATGAAATGTTACAAAATAAACCTTGAAGGATAAAACCTACCCTAGTCGAACTGCTTGTTCGTGTGACTTTGATTAATTTTCTAGGCAAATATTTTGGCAAATCAAGCGCATTGCAAAAGAGCTCGTGATAAAATAGCGCTCTTCCCCAAACAATGGCGACAGTGTCAAATAATTCCAATAGAGTAAAGCACCAGAAACTAAAAACCTGACGAAAATGTCTTATAAAATGTGAAATAGGAGGAAGTGGGATGTGAAGGAGTGCATTCTTTATCCTGGTACTTGCCTTAGATAGATACCCTCTGGCAGTCTGATAGAGAAAAATTCAAGAGACGATTCCTGGGGGATGAAGATGTTCCAGATTGGAAAATGTAAAGTAGAAGTAAGTGGTATGTTTTGCAAGGAGTGCATTTTTTCGCTGATCGCTGTGGACTGAAACTCAAGGCCCACCTGACAGTCTAATAATATATTCTTCGTGTTGAAGATGTCCTGTAAAAATTTGAATTAGGACTAATTGGGATGTTAGGGGTGCATTGATTTTTTTATTAGTCTTAGATTGAAACTCGGCTCCTCTGATTGTCTTCGAATGTATTCAACAAATGACTCCTTGGGTATGAAGGTGTTTTAGATTAGAAAATCCAAAGCAGGAGTAAGTGGAATTTTTTTTAAGGAGTACATGTTTCGGTACTCGCCTTAGACGGAAACTCGGGGCCCACCTGAGAGTCTAATGAAGGATTTCTAGGNGACTCCTTGGGTATGAAGGTGTTTTAGATTAGAAAATCCAAAGCAGGAGTAAGTGGAATTTTTTTTAAGGAGTACATGTTTCGGTACTCGCCTTAGACGGAAACTCGGGGCCCACCTGAGAGTCTAATGAAGGATTTCTAGGTGTGAATATGTCCTGCAAAATGTAAAATAGGTGTAAGTGGGATGTAAGGAGTGCGTGGTTTTTTCGTTACTTGTCTTGGACGGAAACTCGGGGCCCACCTTACAGTCTAATAAAGGATTTCTAGGGGTGAAGATGTCCTGGAAAATGTAAAATAAGTGTAAGTGGGATGTAAGGAATGCATGGTTTTCTCGGTACTCGTCTTGGACGGAAACTTGGGAGCCCACCTGACAGTTGGTTGCCTGCTTTGAAAGCGCAGCGACCGTCGGCCCCTTGCGATGCACTGGGGCGAACGACTCCGGATGAAACGTGGGAATGCGCCGAATTAACTCGGAAATAGCCCGGATGCGCTGGAGCGACTCGGAAATAAACGGTGGGAACACTTCATAATCAATGGCGAAACGGTCCGTCGGGAATTTCTCGTTAAATACCGTGCGATCCGGAGGCTGCTGAACTAGGCGAAGAACCCCGTTAGCTTCCGTTCGTGTCCCGTTCCGGGGCCCAAGTCTCATGCTCTCATTTCCTCTTGACGAGTTCATCTCAAGGGGAGGTTCGTCGTTTTAGAGGAAGGCACTTTGGGACGTCCACTGCTTCGAACCGGCCTGTAACTGGCTGCTTATGGACGTAACAGTTCGAAGAGTAAAGAGGTTCGCGATGCAGTTTGTTTGCGACTCTTTTCTCCCCCTTAACCTTCTATTTTCTGGACAAGTAACTCAAAATTTTGCTCCACATTTGGAGACTTGGGCGACTCTCGAAAAAACGAAAATCTTGAAAAGTATTGCATTGAAGTTCTGACTGACTTTCATAATTTTCATTGTTCAGATTCTGTGTCGAGTCAATCGAGCCTGCCCAAAACAACACTTGGGAGCCAAAAGATCATTAAACTGTAGCTCTATTTTAAATCCTTTTATTTTGATTAATTTCACCATCCTAACCATGCCATGTTACAAATCAAATATTTCAAGATAGCCTAAAACCTTACCTAGCCAAACTGTTATTTTTTTGTGCAAGGCATTGGTGAATTGCCTATGGCGAAAATTGAGCAATGAAGCGCATCCAAAAAGAGCTCGTGCTAAACTAGCGCTTTTCCCTGAAAATTGTGAACGTGGAAAATAAATCCACCGAAGAACATCAAGCTTATGAAAAACGAAAAGCAATTGTTGATTTCGGTCATTCATTTCTTAAAAATACAGGAAGTCCCTTTTCTCGTAAAAATGCTGCCTAATCGTGATTTCGCTGAAAATCACTTTTTTTCAAATCGGGAAATATTTTTGAATCGAGGATTCACGCGCAACCAGCTTTTCGACAATTTTGGACGAAGTTAGAAAAAGCAATTCGTCTTGGAAAAAATCCAGATAAAAAAATAGATGATTTGAAGATAAAGAATTTCAATGATTTGAGTTATGAAGATCCATTGTTGAAGAAACTCTCACAATAAAGCAGTGGTATCGGGCTAATAGTTCATCAATCAATGACATTCCCTATAAACCGAGGGTTTCGAGTCCCAAATTTTACTGATGTGTGAACAGCTCGTTTTCGAAGATTGAAATTTAGAGTTCCTTGAGTATCGTTGTTCTTTATAGTGCAATGCAGTAATATTTCTTCCCTCCTCTCTAAATTCGCTTTTTTGGGACGCACTCGACTGTGTCGTCAAGGTGAGCAACTTCGCGTTGATGACTTAATTTCGCGTTTGAATTTCATCAAATGTCTAAAAGGAATTCAGGCAGGAAAAGCTCTTAAAAAATGTCCAAGGTCAGCTTCACGGCACGATGACGAACAAGGTGTCCGTTCATTGCGTTTAATTGTCACCGACGACCTTCGCGATTGAATTTTTTCTTTAATTATCTTGCGTCCATATCTCCGGAAGGGACGAGTCGGAATCGAACTCGTTCATCTCGTTTCAATCATCGTGATTCGCTTTCCCTGGATTCCTGGTGAATGAACTTGATTACGTGAATCCCGAGAGGAAATCTTTCATCTTGTCTTGATGGACATCCGACGTGATTTCGGATCTGGTTAGCTGCACTTGGGCTTCAGGTACTGGTAGGGAGCATTGCCTGCGCTTGCGAATCGGGTTTCGTTTCGGAAGTTGCGTGCGAGGCAAAGGTGTGTTTATTACCTGCAGCGAAGCACAACGTTCTCAAGGGTTTGCTGGAACAAAAATAGCCGAAACAAATTTTTTATGGGCACGAAAGCTTGGGCAATGCTTGGTGATGAAGTCATGCCTACAACTACTGTATATATCATCATATCCGATCCGACTTTAAATCTGCTTCAGCCTTCGTGCGAATTTTCTGCTCATCCCAGCTGCTTCATGATTAAAATGCATGGTTTTCGTTTGTTTTGTGTTCGGATTTCGATAAAAAAAAAAATGTTTCCAGGGCTATCAAAATACTGTGATATCGCGATGATGTCTCAGCTCGGGACTTTTTTGCTTGCCTGCTTTCTCTTGGATGTCTACGCGTCTCCCTAGGCTATCTATTTGTTTACGTTGTATAGATACGACCCCTTTTTATGAAGAGTTCTTTTAAACGGTGGGGTTCGAACCATTAATTCTCGCAGGAAATATAGTCGATATATAGTCCTTTGCGAAATGTATTTTTAGCTTGGCTTATCACAATGAAGGTTTTGTACAGTTTGATGCTATGTTTTATCACTTCACCGATCGTTTCTCTGCAAAAAAATTTAATCAATGCTTTTCGAGAAAGTTATGCTCGATGCCCGGTTTGTGGCGAAGCACATCGTTCGTGGTTTTATTTAAAACACTGCTTCTCATCATAGTGTGTCCGTTGCCCTTCTTGTACGGTTTACTATTTCGTAATTCTTTTTTGTGTGGTTTTGCTGGAGATTTTGTTGTTGAAGAAATTCGGGGAAAAGTTGGAGAATTTGCCACTTTTATGTCAGCTGCTCTCCCCAGAAGATTGTTTCTTTTGAGGGCCTCGGTAGTGTTTTAGAAAGTCGTTTTTGAGAGGGAACTTTTTGAAAGCATGCGGACGTTTTGAGGATGATGTAAAGAGAGACGGTGCACCACGTGAAGACGCGCGACTGTCGAGGGTTCCAGCTTATTCGAAAGAAGATCGTGTCCACGTGGGTCCCAAGTACTGGGACTGGTTCCCCCGCCGTCAAGTTCATCCGCATTCCCTTCAGCGATTCCCCAGGGTTGCGACACCCGCGAGTTTGCAACCCTGCTTAACGTCTCCTCCTGGAATCCCGAGCATTGCTTGCTTTTCTATCTGGTCACGTTGGGCAAACCAAAAACCCGTCAGTTGGGTAATCCGTTGTCCCATTTGGACGTCTTTGGGGTACCTGAAGGGCTTTGAGAAAACGACCGGGTGTTGATTCTGAGATGCTCTTTTATTGCCGTAGGGCCGGACTCCGGGGATTCTTTCTAATTTCTTCGGCGATTTCGAACGTGAGGCCGTTTTCGTGACCCTTCTGGCGCAAAAAAGGGTCATACCTTCTGTCGTTTTCCTCACGACCTTTTTATTTTGGCAAATCGAGAATTCTTGTGTTTCCACGCTGGCTCCGGAAGTTGAAAAAAATAGGATCAGTGTTCAGGAATCGTAGCAATTTTAAATTTTTTTGCGAACGTCTGTTGAATGTACCGCATTCACTCGAAAATGCGTCCCTTTTTTCAATCTAGACTCACAAAAACAGGCTGCGTTTCACTCGAAAGCGTCCTAGATTCGCATGCAGAATTCCAATACTACTTCTTACCATTTGAAATAATGTATTGCACTGTACAGTAATTTTTTTATCGCGTCTGGCGCTGGGAATTTATGCCGATTGCTCTCACATTCGAGTAAATCATTTCAGGGCATACCTCTCTGTTTTCCTCATTGTATTGTTGGAGCGTTTTTTGTTGGTTTTTTGTTCTTTGAAAGCCGCCTGTAACCGTTGTGGTCATCAACGTGGGGAATCCAATGACCCAGAATCCTGTTAGCTCAAGTGCCGGTGGGGCCGCGGAGAATTCAGGCTCTGGTTCGATTTGAGGGGTTTTACATGAAGACATCGCAGCGGTCTAATTGACTGGAATTGATATTGATTGGATGACAGCGAAAGAGAGCGGAAGCGGGTTTACGACGAATCGGTTTTGCTTCCGCGGAATAAAAATCGGGGAGTGTTCGAAAATTTATTGACATTTCCTGGCTTAATATTTGCTGGAAGTGGGTGATCATCATGTCATTTTTCCCACCATTAAAAATATATATAATGAACTGGATGAACTAGTGAAACAGAATTTAATTCATTTTTAGTTCGCAAGCTCCGAAAGCAGAACAATTGATTGCGAATCGAAGGCGAATTCGTGGAGATGTTAAATTGATCAATGATAATACTGTGGAAAAGTTGGCATTTTGCGTAAAAATCTTGGACAAAATCGATTTTAAGCCGCATAACTTCCCTTTTAGAGAGAAAAAATCACGTTATGATGTGCGGTTGGAATCCTGTTATAAACAATTATTGAAAATGGCCAACAGTTGACATTTTAAACGAAATTATGATGAAAATCTCGTTATAAAATTCGTAACAGTGTATCAGATTTTTAGGAGTTTTTCCGCTGCCCATTTACAATTTTCATAATTAATAATTTTTTCTCCCACTTTTTTTTCTTCCATTTGAAGTGGAAAACTATGAATTTATTCTCAAGGGAGTTGAAATTTAAACTTGAATGAGAATTGAAGTTTTATTTCAATACACTAGATTTGGGGCGATGATTTTGTTGCGGGATTCTGTTGGGACTCTTTGCTATTTATTGTGCAATAATGCTCTGAAATGGCCTGATAAAAAAAAAACTTGGACCCGAAGAAGTTCTTCTCTGATTTTAAAAATAATCAAATTCATAAGGTCCCTGGAAGTTTGTTGTAACGTGAATTCGCTCCGCGCACATGCCGTATATTGGCGACAGAACGCCCCTGTTCATATTGACAACTGCGTAGATGATAACGGCGTGAGCAAACGCACCTTTGGGTCGCGGAAGATAAGCTTCATGGACACCCTGTAAAGGAGGGGAAATTTCCGGATGCCCGGGAAGAATTTCTTTCTTTCTCTCTGGCTGTCCGAGTGAACGGGTTGGGCTTTTGTGCAATAAAGTCCGGAGTGTCGGCGGACGCTTCTCTCAGCCGCATTCTTGCGTCCCGGGCCGGAATGCCTTCCTTTCGCAACCGTGGAATTTTTTCGTTGAGAAACGCTGCGGCGGCGAGCAGGGACAGGAACGGAACACGGGCCGGCGTCTTTGTCTCCTCGCCGCGGCGCTCGAGTGGAGGCGGCGGCGGCGGCAGCAGCACCACCACCACCACCACCACCAGCAGCAGAAGCGGCGGCGGCGGCTCTCCTGGGACCGCGATTTCCAGCCGTTTCAGCCCGGCGCCGCTTTCCCTTCGTGTCCTTGTTCCCACATGCATGCGCACCTTGTCTGACTGACCGGACCGTCTTTCCTAGTGTTCTTCTACTGCATATCCCTTGTTTTCACGACGCGTGTTTTTGTTGTTGTCACAATTGATGGCGGCATGCTCGACTACAACGAAACCTCTTCAAGTCGAACTTCAAGAGATCAGCAAAAATTTTTTTAAAGCGCGAATTTGAGTTTAAGAAGCAAATACTTTTGCTGGGGGAAAAATGACAGGAATTGGAATCGGTGATATTCTGGTCCTTGAATTGCTTCCTGAATGAATTGGCAGGAAGATGAAGTTGAAGGCAAGGGTTTAGTTTGCCCAATTAGTCTTCACTTCCTTTCATAACACATCAAGTTACATCTTGATTGCTTTTCTCTTTCCTTTGTCAATAAAATAATAGCCAAAATGTTTCACGGAGAAAGCCTTTGACTTGAAGTGGCTTTTAATGCATTGTTTCCAAGAAAATGCTGACAGGGACTTGAAAAAATCGACATAGGGAGGTATTCGAGTTATGAGGTTCAACTGCATTAGGGTCACTTCGTCAATAACCCTTTTTCTTTCCTTAGGTACTGTTTTATTTTATTTTTTCATTTAGAATCCTGGACTCCTCTCGTATTTTATTTCATCTCTGGCTCAACTCATGCACTGTGTTACTACGATTAGCGCGAGTATATTCATGAGCTTAATGCGGGAAGCCACATCCTTTGCTGGCGCATGGAAAAATTTAGCGCGGCTCGAAGCGGCGCGTGCCAAAACAGCGCGTGTAAAGAACAAGGCTGATCATTATAAAACAGCACCAAAGTGTTATCAGTTATTGGTGGACTAGAGAGACTCCTTCAAAATCATGTTGCTGATTTAATTCATTAGTATGTATAACATGGCCAGGAAACCTATTCTCGCTATTTACTGTATCATATTCATATTATGAAAAACCATTCAACTTTTTGCTGCCTTGGCGAGTGCTTTTTGATGATTAATGTTGCTTTGACAATGCGGGTTTCTGGGCCCACGTTGTTCATGAACGCGCTTAACTTTCGACCGCTCCTGTTTATTTCTCATTGAAATAAAACGAGAAAATGCTGTACAGTACAGTATGCCTTTGAAAGTTTACTTTTGAAGCAGTTCCGTGAAGTTTTCTTACTTTTCTAAGATGCTCGTGAAAATTATTGCATGGGATTTGTTATCGTTATCGGAGTTCCAGTATTTAATTTTCACTGCCGTTTGCAATCGTTCGAGATTTTGTATATTTAATTTGAGGAAATTTGTAGTTGAATTAAGGGTAGTAAAAGGATGTGTTCGATCAATGAGAAATCGGAATGTGCTATCCCGTTCCCAGGGCATTCGAAACGTGGCGACCCGTTTTCCTCTTCTGTCCTTTTTTCTCTCTCTCTTCCACTCGTTCAATTCCCTTCGCTTTTCGTTCTCATTTACCCTTCTTCCCTTATTATGTTTTTGCTTGTGCCCTGTTCGTATTTTCCTATGTTGGGGTCATTGTGCCCGGTGGGTAACAACGAGCGAATCACTCATCCCGTGGCTCATCCGCAATCACGCGTTATCCGTCCTCTATTTTGTTGCACAAAATCATCGGAACCAGATGAAATGAAAATATTATCAGGGGTTTCAAGTGACACAAATGTTACGTTCCAGTTTTACGATGGGTCTGAAATTGCGTATGAACTAACCCGAGGCAGTGATACTTTTCGCAGGAAGAAAACTGGAGTTTTGAGTTTTTATCAACCCGTCATCAAGTTCGGTTAAATTTTCAGCGTTGTCATTAAAACAGAGAACAACTTTAGACTTGTAATGACCTTAAGTTTATGGCAGTTGACACAGAAAACGTGTATCAATCAGAACAGCAGAAATGGACTGTCATGCTGTCCTGGGTTCGTTGGGTGTCCAGGAAAATCCCTTTGCTAAAATATCCCGCCGAGTTAAGAGAATGAATCGCACGAATGCACAAATTTCGTTGCTGAGTCTCATCATACAATTTTTATCTTTCGGGATTTTCTGAGTTCATAAATGCTCATTTGTGAAATGATGTTTGAAAAAAATTCCCCGTGGGCTTGAAGCCGAATCTACCGAACTGAAAAAGACGATATTTTTCAGGGGTACTTTCCGCGGTGGGTCCTCAGGCAGAAAAATTGGCTCAAGTTGGCAGCAATTGCCGCCAGGAAAGAAATGGCGGAAAGTGCAGCGGAAATTGCGAGAGACCCGGAAACCTCGAGGGAACGCGAAAGGGAATCTGGCGAACACCCGCAGATTTTTTTTTTTAATTATTTCGTGACGCAATTCGGCGAGTTTATGACTAGTGATAGTTTTTCTGGCAAGTTGCGCGACACTGG
The DNA here is from genome assembly GCA_905338405.1 of Notodromas monacha. Classification (NCBI taxonomy): domain Eukaryota; kingdom Metazoa; phylum Arthropoda; class Ostracoda; order Podocopida; family Cyprididae; genus Notodromas; species Notodromas monacha. Next base: position 81,064 of record CAJPEX010000645.1, read on the forward strand.
GTTCCATGTTTGCCGCTTGTTTCCGGGCGGGGCCCGGGGGTTTCCTGGGTTTTGTATACCGTGCGAAATTCGCGCCATTCCTCCGCATTGTGCGGGTGTGGACCTCGAGAGCCTCAAGTACACTATCGATTGTCGGCACGAAGTTCCGTGGCAACGGAAGTTTACCTTTACGTAAATACGGACGCTGAAATATGCTCTTATTTTTTTCTTCTTTCTTTTTTTTTGTTGCCCTTCCAGGTGTGAAATGCGCATTGTTTCGCCGTCGAGAGATGCGTTCTGTTACGCGGCCTTCTCTGAATATATAAGCCGGAGACCAGTTTTTTTCCCCCCCAAGGAAAACACTACTGTATTTGGTTTACGAAACTTCATGTTTTCGGGCTAAATTTTTACTTGCAACAGCTTTTAACATACTTGGCTCATTTTAAGGAGAACATTGCAGTTTTATTGGCAGAATCGCCCACACGGAAAACAGCGAGAAGATGTGGCAATGTGCAGGTGGACTTTCTCTTCCACGATTTTCTTTGTAAAGGGATTTTTTTGGTCCCACAGGGTTGTCTACCCATGGCACAGGGATTTTCTACAACGATTTTTTGTCCCTCGAATTTCATTGTAGAGAGAGTCCAACTGTAGTAGGATTAAAAGCTAGGAATACTCTCTTGAATGAGAGAATTTTTTCGAATTGCCTGACGATTATGTTGAAATGTTCAATGCATGGGTTTTGTTTCGAAGGGATATTAATTAAGCGTCGCTTCCATGTTTTTTTTTTCTGCGTATCGATCAGTATATTCATGCATTATTTCATGAATCGAGCTGATTCAATGCTTTAACTCGGCGGTAATTATGTCGAATGCGTTATTTTTGTTGTTGAGAAAATTTTTCCTTCCATCATTTGAATCTGAGCTTTGAAATCTCGAGGACGACTCGAAATTCTCTTAGCTTAGTGGCTGTTTGCCTTGGCGCAGAGTGGCTGGAAATTTCAGGGAAAACTTTATGCGAAGAAGCTGAGGCTGGAGGAAGCAAGAGGGGCGAGAGAGTGCGAATTTTCGCGAGGAAATTCGGATGAACTCCCGTCTTTGGGTGGTCCCCTTCGCGCCAAAAAAAAAAAAAGCTTTTCGAACTTCAAGTTTGCATGGAAGGAACAGCGTCAGATTACAAGCGCTATTCCTCCACACTGTATTCTCTCGCTGATCGTTTTCGATCTGTGGGAGGAACAAACGTGTTGATAACCACTGGGAAATTTTTCTGCCATTTGTTGACTCAGTTCATTTTCCCCCTTCTTCCTTCCTTCCTCACTTCGGAAAGACTCAAATTTTGCCGAGTTTGTGATGATCTACGTGGCTTCGAATCCTTGCGCTGGTCAGACGCGCTTTGTTTGAGTCGATAGATTTGCAGGGATGACCTCAGCCTTTTTGTTTCATCGTTTTTATGCATAACTTTGGTCAGTATGAAGAAAATCCAAATATCGATTCGTTGTGTGCTTCTGCAGAGCGTCAGAAAAATATTCTGCGTTTCTTGAAGTACTGTACTGTACAACGACTTTTTCTTGAGTAAAAGCATGTTTTCTCGATTAATTTGAATAATGCTTCTTTCCATTCAAATTCGATTTGTTACTTCCATGTGCGTGTACTGTACTTAACTCGAAAGCGCGTAGATCCCGGACTTGACCAGTGTTTGTCTGAATTTTAAAACAAGGTCGTCCATCCGCGGGACTTTTTTCTTTGAATAATTTGAGTAAAAGAACACGGTTAAATCTGGGCGACCTACATTTACTATGAAAGCATCGTATCTTGATGCTGTTCATGCATTACATGAAAAAAAAAGAAGACGAAGAAATTGGAACTCGCTGATGGTCCGTGTCGTGAGAACGGTTTGCGGTAACGGCTCTTGCCCGGATTTTATGGCCATTAATTTCCGAGTTCTTGAACGAACCCAGTGGCCTTTTTTTTTTTTTTGTTACGTTTTCAGTCGGGTCTTCGCCTTCAAAGGGCTTCATGAGCTTTTCTCTGTTCATCCGCGCAGACGTTATTGACTCAAGTCCTGTTTCACAGCTTTCAGTTTCTGTCCTAGACGCCTTTCATCGCGCTCGAACTTGAAATGAAGATGAACTCGGGAATTTTAGGGTTTTCAGTAGAATTATTCCTTTCATCAGCCGTCTCATGTTTAGTGAAGTATGTTGACCGGACATATTAACGTGTTCCGAAGTGAAGTGCCGGTAAACAGCTCAGGCCGAATTGCCGAAAATAAGCAGAAGTATGAAGTAATACTTCAATGTATCAGTTTCTTAGACATGAAACGGATGAAGAGCTTTGGCTAAGTTAGGTTAGGTTAGTCGAGTTGAAGGCTTCTCTAACCAAGACATTTTCATGCAGTAAAAAATAGTCTTCTTTGCAAGAACAATTGATACCTTTTCAGCGCTTTTCTAGGCTTTTACATTTTTTATGACCAGTACTTCTCAATTTTCAGCGTCACTCGTAGGCGTAACAGTTTCTGCCTGGCTTAAAAATGGGGTCTCAAGATGTGGACATAGTTGGTACTTGGACTTTGTCCCTATGTCGGAACGTCCGCATGTGGGATCTTGTTTTTCCTTAAACTTGAATGGGAATATATTTAAATGGCTCTCCTGTTGGTATCGAAAAAGTCTCCCAAAAATCAAATCATGTAACTCAAATTCAAGGTATAGAAAATAACGGTGCAGGAGAAAAGAAAATCACACATAATCTGACCCTTTTGCATGGAAATGAGCCCAAAAAGCAAAGAATAAACACGAGTGTTTCTCTATTCTGTACAGATGATGGAAAGAAGACTGAAAAAAACTGCGCAATTTAGCCTGTTTTGGATTATACTCGGAAACATTAATAATTTTTTTTTAATTCATGAGTATGAAAACCTAATTTGTTCAAGAACTATCAAAATGTCGAAAAAATAATTTTTTCCATTCGTTTAGATACAGTATGTTAGTGAATTTTTCGTACCTCCAGGCATTGTCGACATGTAGGGGCAGATTTTTTTTAAGCTATTAACCCCGAAGTCAAATTATTTTTTTGTTAGGGTGTCCGTATTTCTGGCCCAATTGTACTATACGTATATGAATGGCATGTGAGTTAGTTGCTGAGTAGTGGGTGTCTTTGATGTTGCAGGAATATGGGATGTTTCAACAACGGCGGTGACTGGGTGTCGTCGGGAGTCGGCGGGAGCGGGAACGGAGGTCCCGGCGGACAGACGAGCCTGTCGGTCCTGACGACGGTCTGGGGCGTGACGTCGACGACGCAGTCGGCCACCACGTCGTACGGCGGCTCTGGCGGCGGGGCGCCGAATGCGTATGCCGGCCCGCAACAAGGCCCTATGGGCCAGTGTCCGCCGTACGCCGCCAGCCCGGCGGGCAAGGGTTATTCCACGCCTGGCCCCAACTCTGGCCCGCAGCACAACATGAATCCCTACCGCCACAATGGACCGCCTGGGTGAGCTACTGGTTTCTGCTGATTTCTCTCGCTTTTCTGTGTCTTCCTAATTATTTTTAAAATATTAGGCTATTGAAATTATTTATTTGGGAGAAGAAACAATTATTTTAAAATATTAGGGCATTTTTCGTATTAGAGGAGCTTGTTTAATACACGATAATACCCGATATTGGCCGGCTAGTGAAAATAATACCTAATTGATGAATCATCGGCTGGAAAACATCCGCATTTCGAGGTTGAAAATTCCATACACTTTGTTTTAATATTTTTTCACGGAAAATCTATTTGTACAAAATATTTCTTCGCCTGAGCTTTTATTGAACTAAAATTACGGTACAGTATTTGGCGAAGCCCCTCCGGGCTAAAACAAAAAGTATTGCATACCTTGAATGACGGACACTCACGTTGTTTCTTCAATCTTTGCGAAACCGAATCCATTTTTAAATCGCCAATTTGATCACCTTCAAGTTTTTCTTTTAACTTTAGCTTACATTGTACTGTGCATTGAAAATAAGTTGTAGCCTGTCGTAAGCTTAATGCTTTTTTGAACATCTGAATTTTATGTTCCTGAATGAGTCCTTTTTTGAACAATTGCAAGGGTTGCCAACCGCGATCGTAGCTTATTGAGTTATGTTTGGTTCTTTCCTACTCTTATCGGAAATATTTTAAGTTATGGGTAGATTTATATTGCGGTAGTTTCATCATTCGTGCGTGTCACTTTACTTGGCTGTGATTTAGACCGGAATTGAGCTTAGGTAGGGCTGAGGAAACAAAAGGTCTCGGAGGGGAAAGAAGTGCATGAATGGCAACTGACAGAGAATGCCTACATCCGTTCGTGACTGGAATAGTTCAAGTGTTCTTGGTGTTCAGAACAAAGACTTTTTACCCTCCGCGTGTCCCACATTTTTTGTCTCGATTTCAAGTATCTTTTCAGAATCTTTTATTTTTCGATTATTTTTCTCACACTTCGTTTCGTCAGCTCGAGTGATAATTGCGAAGAAGATGCCCGAGTTCATCGCTCCTGCCGAGGACTTTTGATTAATTGGGAAAACAATGTTGCGTTGTTTGCAGATACCGTGGTCGAAATGCGCGTGACTGAACAGTTGAGCGCGTACCAGCACCGCGCGTGTGCAATCCGTCGAAGTTATGTTTGCGCGTGACAACATTTAGAATATTGTGCAAAACATTTCCCAAAATGTAAAATCTCTTGACGAAATCTCTTCAGGGGCTAGAGAAAAAGTTTGTTCTACTGAATCATTCGTTATAGCGAGATTTTCAAAATAAAGACTGGAAGAAATTACCACACTAGGACGGCTTATAATAAATTAAATCTTACCTTTCTGGCATGCTCAGATTTCTTAATAATTGTTTGAAAAACTTTTTATTCTTTCATTGTTTGTAAAACCACTGGGAAGCATTTGTGCATTGATTTATAGTCAGGAAATTTCTACCTAGAGAATATTTTGAACATTCCCCAAAAAATACGCTACAGTATTTTTATAACGAGCTTGTTTCAACTTGTACTGTATGAGCGATCTGCCGGGACTTGGAGAAAAATATTTGAATGCGGAAAATGTTTTTGAAACGGTATTTTTTAAAGAATGGAATGTTCTGTGCAAAATAGTTCCTAAGTGTCAAGCGATGATTGTGGATTGGTCAGATTATGCCATTCACCCCAAAATCTTTTCTGAACCACTGCATGCAATCGGGAATTAATTGAATAGTTATGTGTTGAGATAGGGTCGGAAAACTCGGTGTTGAAAAAGGACAAACATATTCAATAATTTTTTTTTTCTTTCGAAGACACTAAGTTACAGCTTCCCCAGGAGCGTTTGAAGAGTGTTATGAAGTCGCTGCATTTTCCGAGAAGCTCTGGAACAGTGCGGTTTCTGCTAATTTTTAAATAATTTTCTGATTCCATGAGGAAGATGTGAGTGAATTTCTTAATTCTTTCTGTTGTAAGCTGATATTTATTGCGGGACATTATGAAGGTATACGTTTTGGTCGGCAAGCATAAAAAAGGTCTTGAATCCTTTCCGCTTAGCGAACTATGAACGAAGGCCATAACAAAAATCGTTTCGGAGTTTCAATTGTTCTGTGTTCGATGACTGCTTTTGGCGCTCTGTTTAGGAAAGTATATAAACTTTATATAGCATTCAAAGTTCCAATGATCGAGTTTACATCGGCTTGAATCGTCGTATGCGCTGGTTTTCATTCGTATCTTGCGTAAAACACACTGGCTTTGGCATGCACTCTAACTTGTACCGGCACCCGGAATGCGTGCCAGGGGGAAACGATTCGATGTTGGGTGTCACAGAGGCGAAATGCGAACAGTGGGTTTTGCGCTCGACATCCTCTGTTATGAATGTGCGAGAGCGTAAAATTGCACGGCGCTGAGACGAACATTAGATGAGGACGAGGTGAATTAAATTTCAATTGCGGGACGCGGTTCACTTGGGGTGTCAAGTGGAACGACGCAGCGGTTCCTGCTTCTGTTGGCAGATTTCAGTGGCAGATTTCAGACAACTCGGCAGGAAGTGGCTGTAGTATCTATTGTCTTGTCCCGATGCCTCTGCGATGGTGTCACTTCATTCGGGATGTTCTTTTGGTTTTCCTCTTGATCTGCAGTGAACTCTTGAATTTTCAAAAACCTTTGAAATTGCTGTGCAAAAGAAAAAGAGAAAAGGAATTTCATTGGAATAAAGTCTGTCTCCTCGAGGATTGCAGATTTTATCTCAGGAAGTCAAAATTAAATTAGCAAGTAGGCCCCACATTTTGTTGGAAACCATTATTAAATGCTTTGAAGTGCAGTACTTCCACAACAGACGTGTGAATAATTTCCAAAATTTCCTACTTCTTTTGAAGAAATAATATAAATAACATTCTTGAATTTTAGGAATTCATACCAATCTTTCGGAAGTATGAGCTGAAACGAACATAAAGAAGACATGCGCAAGAAGAGCATTTAGTCATGAAATAGAGCAGTATCCTTCAGTTCAATCATTGGGAAATTTCATTATACTGTGCCAAGATTATAGAGAAAAATAGTTTGTCGTAACCAATTTTTTTTTCAACATTGTCCCTATAAAGAAAAAAAATTCTTGAAGCGAAGTTCCCGCGTTATGTTTGAGGCTTGTTTTTTTTTATTGCTGGTTTGTCATTTACTCTAATTTCACAACCTTTGAAGCGTCTCGTTCATATAATCGTGCTTAAAATTTTCTGACACGCTGAGAGGTAACTTTGTTCAACTATTGAAAAGGTTCCTCTCTGTCATAATGGAATTCTGTAGTCGCTTAAAAATTTAAATTAAATGCTAGACTCCGAACTCACTGGTTAACAAGCCTTACGTGAGAGGTACAAAACGATCTTGTTTCCTGAATAGGAATCTGAGATAGATAGTCACACTTTTCGAGTGCAATTTATTGTCGCGGAGATCGTAGTGCTGGCAAAATAAAATGGTCTAGATTTCCATCAGCTCGTCTGGAGCTTGACTCGATTTTATGCATGCCCGGTAGCGTTGTATAATCTTATACATTTCTGGAATGAAGCCCTCCTTTATTTTCGTCTTATCCGGCGATGAAATTGCTGCGTGAAATTCAATTGCCGCTGTCCGGTTTTATCGTGCTTTCGAGCCAGTACTGATTGCATTTTGCAAACAATTTTATGGCGTTTCACCTATTCATGCTTGGCTGATGCGAATAATCGATTCTTTATCGGGTGAATAAATGGCTTTCAGGAGCTTTTTGCGCTGGGGAGAAGTTGTTGCAGGCATGCGATGCGAACATTGATCAGCGGTGTCCTTCTTGATTTGGTACCCAGCCAAATGAACAGCCATGTTTGTTGCTTCTTTTCCATTCGGTGAAGGAAAAACAGCAGAAGGAGCATTGTAATAAACCCCGGGTTGCCCAAGAAAGGCTACTGCGGCCTTCAGAGGCAGATTTTAATCGTAAACTCGAAGCCGAAGTGGCCGGCGTAATTACAAGGGACTCTTTCTTGCTTGTTGGTTCGGGCGTTAGCCACCGATTCTCCGGTGTTGTTTCCTGCATGGGTCTGTTCGTTGAAAGGATGAATAAATAACCCGAGGGTTCTGCGACGTGCTTCCACGTGATTGAGAGGATCCGAGGTGCAACCGTCTCCCGGGTTCTGGGCGTTGGTTCCCGGACTCCATACTTCCCCCGTGTCCACTGTCCCTCGAGGGTGCCCACTAAGTTTCTTTTTTGCGTGGACTAGGGAAGAGTTACAATTCTCCTTTTTTTGGTTTTTGTTGGTACACTATTTTAACAAATTCAGATAGCGTACCACGTCATTTATCTGTAACTTTAACTAAAATCAAGACCGCCACTTTTTTTTTTCAACATTTCCGGGCAATATTTACTATAAATAGAGATTTCCGATTTTAAGAATTGAAGACGCAGTTGTCCTATTTGATTTCCCAAACGTTTAGTTACTCGTTTTCATTCTCATCCAGCCGCTTTATCAAAGTTCAAGAAAAATTTACGAAAATGTGAGGTGCATACCTGTATCTTAGAAATTCTCACGTACCAACGGTTAAAAATCCCTGCAATCGACTAAGAATATCTCATGAATTTGAACGTTTTTTTTCAACACTTCCAGCATTTACCATAGAATAAACTGTACGCACGAACAAAATGTACGGGTTTCCGAAAAATTTATAACTATGCTTTGGGAAAGTTTGAGCATATTTGTTTTTTTAGTGAAGCTCTACGTGTGTTTACTGCAATTTTCTG